>VWZK01019607.1:617072-638248 GCA_013396935.1 Baryphthengus martii
TGTCCGTCCGGGGCCCGGCCCTGCCCCGGCAGCGCCCGCGGCCGGAGCCTTCTAACCTTTCCACTCTCTCTGGGAAGGCGGGAGCCTGTGCTGGTGTCCCGCTCAGAGCTGCCCAGTGCCGTCCGCGGCCGCCCTCCAGGAGATGCCCGGGGAGGGGCAGCACTGGGCTGGGTAAAGTTTCGGGCGGCTTCCCCGGGAGTGCGCGGCGGGCGGGCGTCCCCTTCAGCGGCCGCTCCGGCGGCAGCAGAGCCGGAGGAGGAAGGCTTTGCCTTCCGCGGGAAACAGGCGCTGGGGAGAAGCGAGGTACAGGAGTGAGATGGTAGGGAGTGAGGCACTGTACGAGGTTGGTGTATCTAGTTTTTTGACCTGCGTACGTCTGCTAGAAGTAACCGTTAAGAGCAGGGTATGTGCACTGTTTGAATGACGGCATCATCCTAGCGCAGCGTTTTGACTGCTCGTTCAAATGTGTGTGTTTTTTGCTCTAACTTGGCTCTGAGCCTTTATAGCAAGCTCTAAGCTTGTGTCTGGGTGGACTTGGGAATGTGAGGCCTCTCTATGTGATCTGTTTCACGTGAAGTTTTCTCAAATAACTTACAGTAATGGGAGTGCAATGTTTTTTTGTCTTTTATTATGACCTTCCTTTACTGATGGTTGGAAGGAAACATGAAGTGATAGGAAATACTTTCTGACTCACTGTTTAGCCAGTGTCATGTGTCTTCAGTTTATGGAATAAGTGTCTGACTGCCTGTTAGATTCATCAGGTAGTCTTTGTGACTGTTTTTCTTTATGAAAAAAGTTGACCAGCATTCTTGGTTCCTTCTGCGTTTGTCCTTGGTATAATACAACAGTCCATTCATGCCAACACATGTGCACATACCTGGTAGATGAAAATATTGATTTTTCCAGTAGATTTGCCATTGGTGCTATAATCTTATTCATGTCAAGACACAAACCTTTAGGAGTAAGGAGTGTTCTCTGTTCACATTAGTGGAACCGCTTGTAATTCATGTTACGTATGTACACATGTCCTGAAATGAGTCAGGACATTATGTATATAAAAACACATGGAAATAGCGTGTACTCTGGGCACGTAATCATTTGGTAGGTGGGCGGGGGTGGTGGTGGTGAGAAAAATCAGTTTTCTGTTATGAAATGTGATGACTTGGCAGCGTTTGGTTTTTTTTCTATTAAAGAAGTGTTGTACTTCTAGAAAGATGTAAATTAGACTAAATTAAACAAGACTTTAAAAGTAGTGAAGACATTCCTTGTCCACATCCATCCCAGTGATGAAACTGATGATTCATTCTCCTGTTGCAAAAAATATTACTTGCCTCTGGAAAATGATTAAGTAGCATTTTGCAAGCCTACCTAAGGCTATACTTACAAGGGTTGCAAAAACAGCGAGCCATTGGCAATAAGTCGGCAAGACAAGGCAAGTTTAGTATGTGAACACCTTCAGCTTTTGTCCTTTTCAAAGATGTTTCAGCCGAGAGGTACAAACTTGACAGGCTGTACCTCATGGAGAATGAAATCTTACCTTAATCAGAATTGGAGCTGATATCTGTTTGCCCGCCGCAGGATAAATGAACTAAACTTATTTCAAAATTAAATGTCAGCAGTTAAGAGTCTGGTGCTCGTGTGTGCAGCCGGGGAACTCATTCTGCTCTGTACATTCGGTCATCTGATCTGCATTGTGTTCCTAGTTACGGCCACCCTTGCGAAGGACTGATTTGAAGGGATGTGAATTTCTCTAGAATGTGCATGAATTTCTGATGTGAGTGCAGAATTTTAGTGTTATGTCTTCAGTTTTACATGACTCAAGTGGTTAATCTTTTACCACTTCCTTTGGGAGGTGATTCCCACAGCTGAAAAAAACAACTGTCCGGAAACTTTTCCTGCTGTTCTTTCTTCCTGATTCACAATTTCATTCCTCTGCTCTTAACTATTCTCCCTATACTCCTGTTAGGGTAGCTCTGCTGTGGTGCAGTTTTGAAAAGAGCTCATTCGCTACAGCAAGTGGCTCAGACAGTAGATGACTTGGGTAGCAGAAAGGCAGGCTTGGGAAGAGCGACACGAACGTGGGGCAGACACGTGCTGTATTCTCCATTGCCCTGAATATAATTCCCTCACTGGCACTGGTAAGAGTGCTCCTCTGTTGTTTGCAAATAGTCATCATGCCTACTTTTCCACCCTGTCTTGATTTGGTTGCATGATGTGATGTGGGCTTAGCTCGTGGTTCTCCCAGCCCTCTGATCAGCCTGCTACAGGCTTCCCGGCTGTCCATGGCTCTTGGTGATGCAGCCTTCAGAAACAGTTCTGATTGCACTTGTGGCAGGACTGCTGTTAAACAGGCCATCAAAGTACTTCCTTTCCATGGGACCTTTTTTGTAAGCCATCGTCAAAGGCTGTAGTTCTGGAACTGGCTCCATCCCCACTCCCTTTCCTTATAGCGGACAGACATGCAGAGTCCCTGCTGTTCCTCTCCTGCCCATGGGCCTGGGGGACCTGGGCATCTTCAGCACAGACCTGCTTGCGATGCCTGGTGCAGCCCTCGCTTGTGTCACCTTTGCATGTAGAGAGTGGATGTGTGAGCTGCGCTACCTTCTGTTCTCTGCTAGTTGCACCTACCACATGACGTGAGGAATGATTTTTGTGGAGGATGGGAGTAGAGGCTGGATGGAGCTTTGCCAGCAGTCGCTATACCTGACCTCCTCTTCTTCCCCACTCTTTTACAAATACATTTTGTACCCCTTCATGTGAGAGAGAATATCCTAATCAGTGAGACGTGGCAAGCCTGAAGTTAGACAGGGATTTTCCTAGTCAGTATTGACTGTGGGAAGCTAGCTAGCTTTAAGATTGCTCATGCCTCCTCACGTGGCGCTTGGAAGATGCTGGTTAGGCAGATCCAGAAGAGATGGAATCCAGGCTTGACAGTAGCGGAATCTATGCTGCCCTCATTTGCTTTTCTAGAACCTCAAGTGATTTATTTTTTCTAACTTTTTTTTTTTTAGGATGTCCAATCTCCTTAGCGGCTTTTTAATTCTTAGGACCTGCGGTCAGGCCTCTGAGAGGGAATCCTTGTTGCGAGTACCTTGGTGTTTTCTGGTTTTGCTTGTTTTTTTTCTTTTAAGCTTCTTGGGATGTATTGGTAGAGCTCATAAAGCAATTACATAAATTAAATAATTATTTAAAATGTAATTAAGGCAACTTGTAGTTAGATTTATTTTGATAGTGTTATTAAAAAATACTTACCAGTATGTGTACTATTCCCCTATGACTAAATTTTTACGTCGTCTGCTACATTCTGTGCAGTGTAGAAAATTTCCTGTCTCCCAGCAGCAGAAAACTCAAAAGTTAAGTCCATGTTTTCCTACCCCTCATCTCCTACGTGCCTTTACACTGCTGGGTCTACAGGTCGTTCCTATTTGCTCTGCTCGTTTTGCTTTGAAGGCACTTACTAGTAGTAGTGTTTTCATCAGAGCGGTTTTAACATTACTGGTTAGACAACTCGAGGTCTTTCAGGCTTCTGCTCTGGTGTGTGTATGTTCATGAGTTTTTTACACAAACGTGCATCTTAAAGCTTGAAAGGGAAAATGTGCTTTTAGTGTAGGGGAGTTAGCTGTTGGTGCTGAAGATGTTTGTTTTCCAAGAGGAAGTGTCACAGAATCATGAACAAATGAACAGTTGAACAAATTCTGCAGCTCTGTCTCCTGGGCAGACACTGGCAATATCTCCATCTGATTTAAGGCTCCTTTTGTGTCAAAAAATTGAAATTTGTTGCTTAGTTCTAGTGCTGAATAATGTTGTCATTTATTGTGGCCGATACCATCTCCTTTTTTCTCTGTAATTCCCAATCACTCTGTGTGGCTCTGTGCTCTTGTATATTCTGTTGCCAACTTTTTGAATAGAGTGATGTTACTTTCATGCAGTAACCAGGGTGGAGGATGATATTGACCACTATCTCTGCCAGTTCTCCTGATTATGGAGTTTCTTGGGTAGCCTACAAAGTCATTTTTGGTTACCCACAAATAGGAAGACAAATTCCCTATTTTCTTTTTTTCCTTTTTAATCTGGTGGGTTTTTTTCCTAATTTGTCTTGCACAAATGTGGCCCAGTAACCTAGGCTGTTAAAACTGTAAGTCAGGATAAATTTATGATGAGACTTTCCTCTCAACTTTCTTCTCTCCCACCTTGTAGATTGATAGTGTCAGTAGCAATAAAAAGTATATGCAGGTTCATTGTGAGAAATTGTCATGTGCTTTACCTGTATTCATAACAGCCTGTATGAGTTTCTAGTCCAATTTAAGACGTGTGTAGGCTTGCCGAATAGCTTCTACTGGGAATGTTGTGCAGAGAAAAATCAAAATTCTGACTTCTGTGAATGAAAAACGAGACACTGGGCACCTCATTATGCATGACTCTAAATAGTACAATTGTATTTTTCAGTACTAATTGTCCCTTTAGCAAATGTTGTTATTAAATATCCTGTATTTTTGTAACAACGACCTTCTATTACTTTCCTGTTCTTAGACTAGAGTGGTTAGCGGGCTTCCTTGGCTATCAGGTTCTCCCATTCACAGATGGGAGATGTTCACAGAGATGGTAGTCTCTAATTTAGTACAAAATTTGCACGTAACCAAGCACATGGTAGGGAAAGTAGCCTGATGAGACTGTAATATATTTTCTTTTGGGAAAGGTAATAGGATCCCTGCCTAATCTGTAATCCTCTTTGGGGTATCTCTGAGTAAAGGCTCTTTAATATATTAGAGTGATATTTTTATCTATATATTTCTCAATTTCTCTTTACAGTCAGCTACAAAAAGAGTTACGAAATACACTTTCTGTCTTAAAAGCACTTTCATGTGCTTTCTTTTCCAACAGCAGCAGCAAAATATCATTAGTATTCTGGTGTGTTTTATTAGAGGGAGAAGTTTTGCGTAACAAAATTGAGGCTGAAATCTTAGCTTTGCTATTGCTTGTAAGAGCTAAGAAGATGCTGGTGTTTTCTCACCATCCTTTTCATTCTTTCCTTTACCCCACAGAAAAATGTCTTGTGTATCTTTGATAAATTAATGCAGTTCTCATGTTCTGCCAACAAATCGTTAATTTTCTGTTTATAGTCATTTTCTCAAAGCTTCTAATTTGTAAGGCCATGTTTAAGTGCAGAGTCGTCTTAAAATGCTCATTAACTATAATATATACAATATCTAGTGCCAGTATTTTCTCCTCCCAAAAGATCAGCATAATATTACAGTTCATTTATTTCTGATCTGTTTTTTGTACAAGATCGCTTACACTTAACTTGGTCCTAGTTCTGACTTGGCTTAGTTTTAACTTCTGCCCTTGGTATATTCTAGTATATAAGCAGGAAGGAGAGACATTGTTTATATGCATTCTTATTTTATTAAATTGTATATTTCTGTGTAGCATACATACTGCACACGAGTACTCGCATGTAGTTAGTTTTCTGCTATGACTGTTAAATATATTTTTTTTTTACCTTTAAAGCTGTGCAAATAAAGGCACTTTTGACGTGGAAGCTGAACAGAAAAAGTGAAAGCGTTCTTTTCTCGTCTTTTGCGGTAGAATGAAAAACAACAATAATTATATGCTGGGCTGAATTGAAACACTGAACTTGGCCCCTTGCAAAGATGACTGATTTGTGGTTATTTAAGAGAAGGAAAGTAATTGTATTAGGTTAATTTAGAAAGAGTCAGCATTTCACTTATAAAAAGTGGTGATCTTGTGAGTCAAAGGGTAGTATCTTGGATATTAATGCGTTCCTCATCCCTAAGGTTGTGGTTTTGAAAAATAAACCTGAGACCGGGATGTCTGGTTTGGCATAACCTTGATGTTGGAGTAAGCATTGAGATAAGGATGCAGGGAACTGTTCCCTTTTGCAAAGGAAAAAGGAGGATAAACTGTCGTTCTAGGGTTTATTAATTTTCTTTGTTGAAATGGTAGTTTAGTGTGGCTTAATGCAGTGCTAACCTTGAGCATTGGCACCGGGAGCGGTGTCTGCCTCTTGTGCAGCTAGCTGCTCTACCACGCTGTTTGGTCTGTCCTCCTCAGCTCTGGGTCTTTGTAGGCTGGCAGGACCCACAAGGAGAGGGTGACCTTGTGCTGCCATAAAGCAGAAGGTCACAGGATGTTCTCCCTGTGAGTTTTGGGGTAATCTGAGCATCAGGAGCATATTGGGGATCACAGGAGGTTATTTGAAGGACCTGGCATTCTCGTAGCTTGGCCAGTATACTCTGCAGATCCACTTGCTCAAGTATTAAATTGGGCGACATCCAAGGTCTGCCTAGCCCCTCAGCTGTCTGGTTTTCCAGATCTTAGGTAAAAGGATTTTGTGTGGAGATGAGTACAGCTAAAAGTGAAGTGGAGGTAAATACAAAAGAATGTAATCTCTTTGATGTTAAATAAAAAGCACTCTTCGAGGGATCAAAAGATGACACATTTTAGTAGTCAGTAATCATTAAATTGGGATTAAATTTTGCAGCTGGATGACTTGTCATATTATTACAACATTTTTTGTAGTGGAGCGGCTGAAGACTTTGTACTTATCCAGCCAGTGAGATGCTCTCTCTCCTGATAACGAGAAGGAGAAATTAAGAAATCTTTTCTAGCATCACCCACAAGATTGATTAGGGTTGATGATGTGCTGCCAGTGTGTTTTGGTTGGATTCTTTTCTTATTACAGCAATATTTTATTTTCTTGTCTATTAGGAAGTCAGTTTTGGTTGGCATAGGAGAAAGTCAGGGATTGCCCTCTCTGAGGTGCCTTTTGTGTTTAGTGTAAGTTAATGCGCTCACTTTCTGTCGGTAGCCAAATACCGTCCTGATGCTGAAAGGCACACTGTAGCCCATCTGCATCGAATACAGGGCTTGACAGGTTTTGAAATTTCCGTTTGCTGGGTTTGTGTCAGAATAGATTAAAAATCTGTCTAGACAATGTGCATTTCCAAAACATCTTTAAGTGTAGCATTTTAGGAGATAACATTTGTTCTTTGCTTTTAGTGTGCAGTTCAAAAATGGGGAATATTTTTTTGGTGCTGTTTTTGTCATTTCTATGCAAATACAAATCTGTGTGAGAAATTAGTGTTCAAGAATTTCAGTGTAATTTTTCCTGGGTGTGGACTTGAGTGTAACAAAGGAAACAGCAAATTTCCTTTTTTGGAAGAGCATACTATACATATTGGCCATAGGTTGTTTAAAAGTGCATTGTAAAATTGATAAACTGATAAACATTTTTTTTTTTTTTCACGTATGTGTTACCCCTCTCCACTACCTATGTTGTTTACAGAACTTTTCAAAGTTACATAGCCGTGTTGCTGGTATCACCAGTTTCAGTGGAAAAAACCTCAACTTTAGCATTTCAGAGTGACTATGGTGTGCAAGATTGCTGCCACACTTTTATCACTGGCAACTGACCAATTTATTGGTCATTTAGGTAGTAATAAAGAAGCTTACACAGATACTGGCTCGTTTTGGTGCATAATTCACAATGCAGTTTCACTTTCTAAATGAATGTCTGTATTTAATATGATTCACATTTGCTTCTAGCTGAAAGCAATTTTAGTACTATGCAGTTTGATAAGTGAGCTCTTATTTTTTTTTCTAATGATAACTCAAAACTCCGCAGTAGACAAGTAGTTTTCAAATTTACCTGAATTTCATATTTTGTAAAATGTTCCAGTGGCCCTTTAAACCATGAATTCATCTAAAAATGTGTTGTGTTTTCATAGGAACATGATTCTGCAGCAGTTTATACCAACATAGGTCTTAACTGCCCCTCCTGCCTGTAGCTTTGCAGTCTTGCCATCCTCCCTGCATCAGCAGTAGAAGTCATAAAGCTGTAGAGTAAGTCATTGAAGTAGCTGATGTCATTGAAAAAGAGCTTGGCAAAAGATGGTTTTTCAGCTGGATCAGCTGTTTCAACTGGGTAACCACATGTTGTTACTAGCAACATGCTTCAGACCAAGGGTAAGAATAGGAAAACGGGAAGCTTGTAGCAAGAGGAGTGTGGGACTGTGGTAGTCCAGAGATAGGTTGGCA
This sequence comes from Baryphthengus martii, assembly GCA_013396935.1. NCBI lineage: Eukaryota > Metazoa > Chordata > Aves > Coraciiformes > Momotidae > Baryphthengus > Baryphthengus martii. The sequence goes on from VWZK01019607.1 coordinate 625,131, forward strand.
TAAACTGCTGTGGAACCTCAGAGCATCTGCTCGTGCATGCTCTGGTGCTCTTCTGACTTGAGTAATCAATCCATCCTGGCTTGCTAGGTCAGGTGAGAAATAACTCAGCAAGGAGATATTGCTCAGCTTGTTCCACTGTCTCAGTTAAGAGACAAGTATCACCCACAGTTGGCACCAGATGAAGGGTGCAAAGTAGGGAATTTTAGGGCACAGAGAAATTGAACTGTCTCAGTTCGGTAGTGGCAAACTGGTAGAACTTCTTGGCTACTTTGAGAAACTTCATCATTTATTATCTTTTGGAGTCCTGTTAGAAGCAGTTTATGGACTCCAATCTTAAAATCCCACTCTGGAAAGTGGCAGAAGTGTATTAATAAGCAGGTTAGTCAGGCAAGGACTGCTTTTTATAAAGTATTTCGTGATGAGTCTGTTGTTTAAAAAAAAAAAAAAAAGGAGGAAAAAGAAAAAATGTGTCTTAAGTTTGAAGTAATTCTTTTCCTGAAATTGGTGAGCTTTTTGCAAGTGCTCAAACTTCAGGATTGAAACCTGGATGAAGTCCAGTGTGTTGCACTGTCTGTTTTTACCTAACTTGCTATATCACTGCCATGGAATTAATAATAATAATTAGTTATACATAGATGTCAATATAAAAAATATACATATGGAGAATTATATATAGAGATGATAATATATATTTTTTAATCTCATACAGATTTATAAGTCTGTATGTAGTTCCATGGGACGACCATTTTAAAAATTATTTCTGCTTGTCCATTTTCCTGCCCACTTACTCAGCATTAAAGTATGTTGAGGATGAGAGCTGTTTCAGGGCAAGTCTCATTCTAAATTGTGTTAGAATAGTGAATCTTTAAAAAAAGCAATTAAATATTCTGATACTGTGTGTAAGCATTATTCTATGTACTTGCCATTCAAAACATGAATTAAAATTTAAAAAGCACAACAAAAAAAAAAAAAACACCCAAAAAAAACCACCGGAAAAATGTTCAGTGTTTTGATCTTCACTTGTCTCAATTTTGCTTGCAACTATTTTATTCTAATATTGCAAAAAATAAAAATCAAATCAGAGCAGTTACCCAGACAGGCTGGCTGTGTTATGAGTCTTCATAAACAATTCACCTAAGGCCAGCGGAGAAGGAAGGTGTGCCGGTGGCAGCCCGGAATTAGGCTGGTTTAGTAGCACTCGGAGAGCCTGGTGCAATTTTGGAGGTCAGTCGGTCCGACAACTGCCTGCCATTTTATAGAAGGTGTTTCCTCAGCACTCCTCTGTTCATGTGAAGGTCTGGTTCAGTTCGCAGAGGCTGACAGAGCAGGTTTTGATGTGGAGGGGGAAGGGGTGACTCCAGGTATCGCTGTGCCAGCCCAGCGAGCAGAGCTGCCTCGGGATGGTGGTGGAGGTGGTCCATGAGTGGGAGCGTGGGGGCAGAGGTTGGTTTTTTGGAGGTGGGGATGCTGTAGCACTGCTCTTCCTCTCAGCAACAGTTAGCTTTCATCTTGGTTTTGGTTGCTGAAACTGTACCCTGAACATTAATGACAACTGTTGGTGGGTGAACGCTGCCATGTAGCAGCAGAGTTTCCGCTGAGCTTGCCCTTTGCAGCGTGCCAGCTTCTGGCTTCCTGCAGTACCTGCAGCCATAGCCAGTCAGACATTTGCAGCTTTTTTCTTTTAAACAAATAGATGAGCGAGACATTGTATTAACTGAAATTCTCTAGCTTTTTGCTGAAGAATGTACCAGCCTCTGTTCTGCTTTTCCTTTGAAAGAAAAGCTTGGATTAAAGTAAGTTTAGCCAGATGTTGTGACAGTAGTGGATATTACTAAAGTAGTAGAGCCTCAGAAGCATCAGTTACAGCCAGCTGTGTAAGAGCTATATTTATATGTTTAACTAAACTTTTCATTTCCCTCCGTATGGATGAATGTGAGGCTTAAGTTGCACAAAATTAAATAGTCTCTTTATGGGAGTAGTAAGTGGTGCACAGTGTATGGCAATTTAATACCACCACAAGGAAGACACCCATGTTTTCTACTAGAATGGCTTAAATAGTTATGTGGCATTCCTAATTGTAATCTGCCTGAGACGGCAATGCTAAACATAGCCAAGAAAACTTGTAGACCAGCAAGACCTATGTAAACAAGCTAAATATTCGGTTCACACACTCCCTCACCAGAGAAAGTGTCACATTTAAGCCAAAAGAGAAGTTAAATTGTTGTAGCAAAAATGACAGATGAACATTTGAACGGTCATGAAACTGCAAAGATTTATTATTTTTTTCCCCTCTGTTTTGATCACAGTTGTGTAAAGAAGTGCTTGTAATAATGAAAATTCTGAAGTATTTGTTATGGAAAAATCTCTTCTGATAACAGTGAGATTTAGTATGATGAGAATTCTTACAAATTTGTGGAGACAACACGCTTTGAGTCATTAAGGTTGTAATGGACTTGTTGAACTACTGGAAACCTCCTTTGGCAGGAGTATGGAAAGTGAGTATTTTTGACAGTGGTGGTTTTAAGAGGAGAAATAAAAAAAAAGGATGTTTTGGCTCTTAACACTTGCATGTCCTCATTATATATTTATTCTTAAAGAGGAAGCTCTCAAGGTGCACTTGTGTAGAAGCTGCTGCAGATAAAGAAAATAGTAGTTTCAACCACAGTACCGGTACCAGCTTGGTGTGTTGGCTGCTTAGGCTTAGAGAGAGGTGCTGTCTTTGTGGTGCGCTCGCATGCTAGCGTAAGCAGCGTACCAACAGGTTTTATTACCTTGTCCTTCTTTAAACTGCAAGGAGCTTCATAATGTCCCTGGAGGAATCCTGGCTTTCTGTGGACAGGATGTACCAACATGGGCTTTCTTAGGGAAGGACAGGAGAGCAGGTGTGTGGTGGGGGGATGTTCAGCTTTTTTATTCCATGCTTTAGTAAGCTCAATAGTTTGAGAGGTGTAAAGTAGCAAAAAGTCGTTTCAAACTGGCTTTTCAGAAAAAGATGCAAGTGTTTTAGTTGAAACTAGGTAGAAGCCATAGGTAATAAACAGTAAAACATACTACTGCTGTTTTAATTAGAAGTAGCTGCAGGCCTCTGCCTGCTCCACTTGAGAATATACAGTTATATTTCTCTACTAATTTAATGTCGAACATTAAATACAATACACCTGTTTGTTAGTCTGGTTTTCCAAAATACAGTTGCCAGCCTATAAATTGCAGCCTGTGGATAGTTGCCTGGTAAAAATATCTAAATAAGCCTATGTACAAAAAATAATATTCTCATGAGAAAGGGCACCTCACTTGGCTCTTCAACACTTTTCTGTATGTGGTGTTCATACACAGGTTGTTTGTTCACTTGAGCTATGTCAAAGTACAACTTGCCTTTCAAGTATGAAGATGATTTCCAAAGCAGCTCACAAGCTGCGGAATCTTGTCTTCAGACTATGATTGGATGGGTCAAGAAAGCATTATACAAGCGGTCTTTTTGTCCATGTTAGGACTAAGCTAGAGTCTGGGACGGTTAATACAGCAAGTCTTTTTCTTAAATTAATAATTTTTTTGATGGTGTAGTAGAAGGTCAGGTCATGAATTACAGACCTTCTGTGCGTGGCAGTATGTGCACAAACAATTTGAAAAAAAGTTGCTACTTAGAAGTGGTGCTGATTAACCAGTGTTAGTCCCACCTGCACCACAGTGCTCTCCGAAAGGCATTAGAACAAAGGGAAAAGATCAAGATTGTGCTTGGGGTTTGGTGACTTAGCAGGCAAAAGCTTTGTCAGCGGCAGCATCTTCACATTATCCGTGAGCATCTTTTTACATTCTTTAACCTTCTATCACTGTCATCAGCATGAAATTTGGACTTGTGTGATTTATTAAATAGAATTATGTTATGAAAACACAAGTTTAGTAAGGTTTAGCAGCACTAGTATTCTTTGCTATGCAACTTGGTTTAGCTTGTAATAAGTATTATTTAGATTTGCAGCTGGTTGCAGGAAGTTTTGTCATTAAGTGAAATTTTCAATGGACTTTGCTAATGAAAACATGTATAGAAATACAGTGCCATGGAGGAAAACATGGTAAGTAATCTATCCAGCCTAATTAGGTTTGCTATGTTCTGTACAAGTCTAAATTCAGTTGGTCTCTCCTTGCTTACCAGAAGCTCCCTGGCTGTCTTTAGTTGCTTGTTGGGAGATAAGTATTCACTTTAACTTCTGTAAGTCCACAGAGAAGTCCATATAGTTCAGATTGGTCATGCGTGCAGTTAGAGTGGAATTTCAGCTCAGTGTGCACCAACCAGTCAGAGTAGTCTTGCATGAGAGAGGAGATTTGCAGTCGAGGCTCTCTTCTGTGTCTGAGTGTGAACACACATCTGCTTCACTTCACTTGTTTCTTACAGGTTAGGACATTTGGTGAGAAAGAGCTAAAGCTCGTATTCTGAATCGTGGTCCCAAGACTCTCTGTTTTTATCCATTGACAATATGCTGTAAAATCCGTGTATATAGATGTGTGCATATATAGCTATTAAAGGAAATGGGATCTGGAGCCCCACTTACATCTTTCTTTTACCTCCTACCATCTGAGTGCTTCAGTAGGTAAACAAAAGTCAAAACTTTATCAGCTCATTTTCTTTTTCCGTGCCTTCTTGGTTGTGTAGCAACTTTGGTTTAAGAAGAGAGATGGTGAGTGCTCTTACTAGGTATGTCCTGGAGGCTGATAGAGCATTCCCTGGATTTGTGAATTCAAACCCTTTGGGGCGGAGGAGGGACTGAAGCCCAGTTATCTTGCTTCTTGGGTGTGCCTCAGTACTGTAAAAAACATTTACCGCTCACTCTGTTGTGTGAACTGTATCGCAACTGGATCTACCACTTCTTATCTTTCTCGAGGTGGAGAGATGTCAAATATCAGAAAACTTCATCATCTGCAGTTGTTCTGGAATTGGTACCTCTTTGTTTTTTTATGATTATAGAGGAAACTTAGGTGTTCTATCAAAAAAAATGTACTCCTCACCTCCCCTCTCTGAAGCTAGGCGCCTAACTTGGACAGATTTGTTTCCACTCAGTAATTCAAATCAAGACAAAAAATACTTTTCAGAAAGATACCTAATGGCTTTTCATTCTGCTGTGTAGAACTGTCAGTAAGTTGAGGGCTTCTGTGAAATCCAGACACAAATGCCAATAAACTAGATAAAAGGAGTAAGATGGTCAAACCGTGTGAGTGCTTGTGAAATTAGCTGTTCTGTCTTAAAGCGGCGGTGTCCTGTATAAACTAACAAAACCCCATACTCTGGTGACACAAGCAGATGCCATGAACAGCCTTCAAGACCTGTTACCACGAGTTGTGGCCTCAGCCTGCTGGTGCTCCTACATGAACGTTTTCATGCGTTCAGCTGAAGAGGCGATGTGATGCACTTGTTCATGATGGGTTTGCAGTAGTGGTTTCAGACCCCCAAGTCTATCTTAGAACCTAATGCTTGCCAGTTTTTCCCACTGAATCCAGTCCTTTTTGGTGAATTTTAGGTGACTGGGTCTCTTGAGAAATTTTTTGAACTGTAAGTATGAATAAACTGTGGGTAGTTAGTAACGCAGTAAAACCGAGTGTCTTAGCAAACCAGTTGTGTTACTGTGTGTGTTTGTCTGCCTTACTAAGCATAGGAAGGGGGGCACAGGAGTTTCCATCCAGAGTCTGTGGAATTGTGATATGTTTCCCCATGATTCTGGCATGCAGAAATGTGCGTTTTCGTCTATTTTTTGACTTCCATCCCTGCAGGGGAATCTTCTGAACTAACCAGTGCCACACACTAATAGTGGCAGATAACCATACTGGAGGAGCTGATCTCCTTAACCTAAGCAGAGAATGACTTTTTCTGTAGATTTTAACTTTTTGTAATTCTGTCCAAACTGTTTTATTACATATTAACATATGAAGCTCCACTGAAACAGACGAGCTGTGAAAGAGCTTATCATGAGTGTTTGATGACTATGCTGCTTTTATTCTGTTAACTTAGAGATAATAGCTGACAGAGAGAAATTAAGTCCAATGTGAAATACTGCTGATTCTTTTATCCTATAGTATCATGGTAGCTGAAGTGGTTATGCCTTAAAGCTTTTTCAGGATACAACTTGAGTAAGCAGTCTTGATGTGATGAATTTTTTGTGTAAAAGGTAGTTCAGTGCTAAAGAAACTCTTATTTTGCACATTAATCTGGGTTAATGTCCCATTCTTTCCATATTACTGCAAGCAGTTCAAAACCTGCTTCTTTAAGATCTGCAAAGCTGCCAGGGGAAGAAAGAACATCATGATTTTGATGAGCCATGCTGCTGGTAACTAGGCTGTTGAAGGCAGGCTTACTTCTAGCACTTCCATTTGGATTGGGGTGCTGCAAAGTCCTGCTCTTGAAACTGCACTTCTGTTGTCGGTCTTGACTATTCCCATCCAGTTCACTTCCCTTACGTGGGGATATTCAGCTAGGTCACCTTTGATGGTGCAAGGTCGGGAGCTGGGCCTCTCTGTCAAGGGCAGCTGTCACAGGGCTGGTCCACATCTAGAGAACAAAAAGCTTTGCAGAGGGAGTTAAGGTTTTGTTCATTCAGTTAAAATTTCTTGCTTTTCAGCCATCGGTGTTTACCCCAAATCTTCACTTCCATGAAGAGTGTGTCACAGTTTCTTATCTGGTGGTCCTGGAATTTACTGTGCAAGCAGTGTATCCCAGCTAGAATTCGTTAGTACAGTAACATTTAAGTAACCAAGATAGCTGTTAAGGTCACAAATGAAGAGTTACCTCTTTAAGATTCATTGAAAAATCTACACCCCAAACTTGGAAGTTTTAATCAGAAGTAACTCCTTGGCACGAAACATCTTAATTTCTGTACCAGCGCATTTCTCAGCAATATACGTCTCTCAAGACAGCAGCAGGATGCTCTTTTATCACTTTCATTTCTAGTGAATTGCTGCTTTGCAGTGAATTGTTGTACAGCAGGTGTGCTCAGAGTTGTTGTGTGAAGTTAAATTTGGGGCTGTAATTAACAATGGCTGTTGAGGGAGTTCTGGCCATCAGGGGTGCTGACAGAGGTGTGGGTTGTTGCTACAGGTCTGCAGTGTCTGTAATTGCTGTCCTGTGTCACTGGGGTTGTTTGGTTTCTCCAGTGAAGAAAATTGCAGTTTCTTTTTTTTTTTTTTCTTCCCCAGAAATGTGAATGGGATTCTTCTTGTGAGTCCATAAAATTCACAATGAAAAGCATGGCCCTCAACTAAAGCCGGTGAACATTCTGGAGTGAGAGAGGAAAAAACTTTTTTAGCAGGGTAGCCATCGAGTCCTGAAATGAGTGTCTCCAGAGACTATTTAATTCTGCCTATTTTAGAAACATGTTTCTTCCTGCTCTTTTAGAACCAGAGCTTTGATGACTGGGAGTGGGGGCTGATTGACCACTGCAGTCTAGCTCACAGCCTCAGACTGTGACTGAGAAACAGTGTCCTTTTGGAATTCCCCACCCACCCCCATTTTTCTTTATCTCCATCCCCATCTCACCACCTCTGCCATGCCAGGACAAGTATTTTTGTGCCCAAGTGGCTGAAAATCGCCACTTTCTTTGCTGAAATCCTGTTTCTGCCAGATCTTTTCTTTGCTGTGTGCTCCTTTGTGGCTGCACTAACAGTGGCACTGGTCAGAAATGAAAGCAGTAAGAATAATCGACCAGGGGGTTGATTAACAAGGGTGAATAATCAATAAGGAGGATGGGACAGGTCTCTTAAGTGGCTCTCCATCCTTGCAGTAGATGGAAGTGGCTGAAAACATAACCTGAGCTTTAGGAAAGATAGGTTCAATACAGCGCTTCTGAATGGAGCCGTAAACCTGTGAAAATGCAGCTGGTGCAAAAAGGTGTCAGTCTGCAGGAAGCACGAGTGCTAGTCCAAAAGTGTGAGTTGTTCTTCATTTTGAGGTTTGTAAGCGTGATTAGAGCGGTGTGTGGGGATGTAAATAAGTAGGCCGCCTGGTTATTTCCTCCAAAAGGTGACTTCAGCATTACAGCTCTCCTCTTACTGTGTATTTGAATGTTTCCCCTGTTGGTCTGAAGCGTGGTTGTGCATGTCAGTCGGAAGCTGTGCAGCAAGGCACCCTGCAGTACGCAGCAGGGACAGGTGCCTTGTAGTGTTTTCCTTTGCTTGACGTTGGCTTGGTGGATCCCGGAGGATGGGGTCGGACGAGGAGCTGCTCAGCTGATGGAACTGTACTGCAGTGGCCTAATGGCTTGTTGCTAACAGTGGTTTAATATCAGCGTAACCTGTGGCCTGCCTCAGGTGGACTGAGCGCTGAGCTGAAGGGTGGTGAGAGGAGAGCAGCAGAGCCATCGAGATTTGATTGCAAAGGAATTAATATTTCTGTAACTCTTACCCTTTTTTCTTGATCCCATTTGCCCAGTTAATTTTCTGCACAGACGCTATTGCTTTTCTAATAAATAAATTTTAAAAGCTGCAAAAGGCTTTAGTGCTGTGAAGTAGTAAACTTAATTTTTAAGTAATCTTGATGATTAGCAGAATACAAAGGTGCTAAATATGATTTGTAAATTCAAAATTAGTCTCACTATGGAAAATTAATCCTTCCTTTTTCCTGTTGTCACTTAATGAGTCATTTCGAATTAGAAGCTCCAGAGATTTCCATCAGAGCTGGTTTTATGAAGAAAAAATTCTCTTCAAGCATTACTGCTTGTAGAGGCAGTTAACAAAAATAACTTGGAAAGCAACAAGTCCAAACATTCAAGGTTATGTCTATGTTTGTCTTCCTAAAATATTTAACAAAAATAGAGTACCATTCACAAATGTGCAGAAATAATTTTAAAATCAGTGTTTCAAGAGGATGCCGTTTGCAGCCTTTTAAAAAGGGTCCAACTGGTGATTTAGTTGTTAAAGAGATTTCAGTTCTTGGCAAGGGTACCTTTTGTAAGCTTTTAACCTCCTTTTTTCAGATGGGGAAAAAAATACTGCTTTTTCAAAGATTCTGGGATATTTTTCAAGGATTTAATTAAAAGGGGGAGAACAAGTATAATAGAAAATATGTAAATGTTGCGTAAAAAAAATCCCTTTATTTCTTGTAACAATGGGTTCTTTTCTGTTCCCGTCATCTGTGGCTGGATACTGACACGGGGTTTAGTTCCAGCTCCACCAACAGTTTCCAAAGGCTTCCTTTGGCTGCCTCGAGTAGTTAGGCGTTACTACTTTTGGTTTATTCCATGACAGAAAATCCAGAACAGGGCCATCGACACTACTAACCAGTAACTTGCAGAAGAATGTATTTGACACTGTGGTGACCAGCCTGCTGTGGTGGCCAGGAGGCGGCGTGGAGGCTGAGGATGTGCATTGCATTGCTTGCGTTAAGGAATAATCAGAATTTAATCGAAATTAGCAAATCTTTAGTGGAGTTTTTCCAGGAGTCAGCAAATGGAAAAGCTGTTACACAGTGGAGGTGGAGGAAGCGAGCTAGCCTGTGTCGGAGGGCAGGCAGCTTGCTGTAGGAGAGGAACTGGATAGCCATTTATGGAAGAGGACGTTTTCCTTGTTAACTTTACGGGGAAGCTTTGCCCAGAACTACATTCATCACGCAGATGCATTTCCACAGGAACATTTCTCTTCCAAACGGTCTTAGTCATAGTTTTCGCACTGTGTCATATCTTTGCTGACTTATTTATATAGTCAGCACGGGCTTGCTGTGCATCTGCTGCTGGTCTGCCCTAAAAAGGTGAACTGTTTATAATTTTCTCGTTTTGGCTAACACAAAAGACAGTACTACACTGATGCCAGCAGCTTAGTTTTTTTCTTAGTGAAAAGCCCACCCCATTCTGAGCTGTACTTAAAGCACTTAAAGCAGAACTACTCCATACAACAAGTCCTTTCATTTGAGGGAAGTAAGGTCTGCTAGATACAGAACATACCTACCATAAAACCTAACAAGGAGTAACCTCAAGATTGAGCAACGTGATAAGGCTTTCCCCTCTAGACTCCTAGCCTGATAGGTATGTGCTTCAACGCTGGGTAACCACTCTCCTTCTCTAACCTTGGTTCAGGCCCTTCATGTCTGCCACCTACTTGCATTTATTGGGCCATGGTTCCACTGTCATCGAGGTATGTGGTTGCACAGCTTGATTTAGATGATTTCTTCTAGCAGAGACTTAAAGGAATGTTCATGAAAGAGTTTTTTGTGATTGAAGGACTTGCCACCTCTCCGGCAGTGGACAGAGGAAAGAATCAAGTTTAGAAATGTGCAATAGGTAATGCTCTAAAGTTAAGTGTATTTCACAGTTCAGTTTTTTCTTTGTTTATTTTAATCAGTAATTTCCTATGTGCATATGCATTACATCTAGTAAAGTCATTCCACAACAAATTCTCCTCGTTCTCTTATGTGTAAAATGCTCCGCACCGCGCTCCGGCTACAGCATCTACTGAAGAGGAGGATGGACCAAAATGACTTACCAGAAAAATATGAACCATGTAAAACTGTTGTTGGATACAGTTTGCTAGCAAAGGATTGGATTTTGTTTGAAACTTTCTCCACCAGATTTGAGAGGAGCTGTCCCTTCTCCTTTAGGTCTGGCTGGATGTGCAAAGTAACAATTATGAATGACCTTAAATCAGTCTGGGAAAACCAAAGCTCAACTGCTGTGCTAATTTAAACTTTGCTCGCTTTGTTGCTAATTTATATTAATAATAGTACATCATCTAGGAAATGACAGGTTCATTTTAAGACTGCCAAATTCACTTTCCTTGCCCATATTACAAGGGGTTTTTTTTACAACAAAAAGGTATTAAGAATATTGATGTTTCCAGGATGACTGGAAAGACTTTAATTAACAGTAAGGTTTTAGCGTGACCAAGAAAATGGGCAGCTATGATTCAAGTTCTCAGAGTTTCTGTAATGAATAAAAGAGAAATGGAATTTTAAAGAGTACCAAAATTTCAAAGGTGTGACAGCTGACCCTGGCTTCCTACCTGCTATTACAATAGAAGAAAATTTAGAGGAGAAAAAAAAACGGTCTACCAGAAACCTGCTTTTAGAATGTAATCCTAACTCTGGAGTACTAAGTGAAATCTCACTTAGGGAAAATGGCAAGTCGGTAACCCTAAATTGTGGTTTATAAGAACCCAGATACTGTCTCAAAGTACATAGATTATATAGTTTGTATGTATTTGTTTTTTCGGCCAGGCTTTCATTAAGATTTGTAGCACTGAACAAAGGATAGAGTGCTTTTTCTTTAATAAGGATGGTACCTATTCATTCTCTGTTGTCCAAAGAATTTTTAAAAGGGCTGAGTTTGTATCAAGGATGCTTTATGTTGCATATTGTGAGAGGAATTTTCTAGTTTGGAGTACAGGGTGCAAAGTTAGGCTGTAAAATGCCTTTTGAAGACACCAAGAAAAATATTTTGGAAAGGACCTTGACGTTTTTCTTAAAACAGAGACTTGAACAGAGAAGCAGCATTTCCGTCTTGTGTTTCTGTGGTATCTTTATTTAGAAGTCTCTCTCTGATAACATTCAGAGCATAGCTTGGTGTGGGTTCTTACACACACACACACCACACACCCCCGCCCCCGACTGAACAGCATTTTCAGATTTGGCCTAGTTTGCTGGTTTACTTGGCATAAGAGTGTTTCAAAAGAATTTAAGAAGGTACCCTGTTTGATGTCTTCTAAGTGCAGTTTTAACCCACAAATATGATTGTGTTAGAGCAAAACCGTCCCGCTGGTACAACTAGGATCATTTGATTTGCGCGTGCTCCATGTTTCTTGTCTCCTCTGAAACACAGTGTCTGCAGTTTCATGCAATTTTTTTTTTTCTTACTTGCTATGATAAATCATACAAATTTGTGTTTCCATTTTTGTATTTCAGACTAATTTAAAATTTCTCACATGGACTGGCGTCCTCTGTTATTTGATATGGAATGGATTCGCTCAGCAAGGTAACTGACTTGATTTCATTGCCATTGTTCAATGTTGCTTTAAAACTCTGTATTTTTAGCAGTTATTTATGTAGATAAATACCCCTTTGTTAGACAGTGCCAGTGGCAATATTTCGATCATATCTCAGTTAGAACTTAGTTTACAAAGCCAGAATGAAACAAATTAAAATTCTATTGTTGTTAGCACCTTTTTAAATAAAACAAACTGCCTGATTTGTGTTTTCTGCTAGGTGGAAGTGACTGCATAAAAGCTAATGCAAAATCGTGTGGTGAATGTATACAAGCAGGACCAAACTGTGGTTGGTGTAAAAAAACAGTAAGTGTTACAAAATTCCTTTTATGGTTTGTTTTTATCCCTTGGTTTCAAATTTTAGTAAATACTTTAGATGTATATAAATATCTGGTTTTATTAATAATAGTTTCTTGTAGCTCTTCAGTGAAATGCTTAATAGTACTTAAAAATTCAGATACTAATATTTTCCTGATGTCCTGATTTGAGTATAATTACTTTTCACAGTGTGTTTACTCCTCCTTTTCTAAAGCTTAAAAGTGTATACAGACCCTACACTGTCTCATAGCTATTTAAAATCGTTCCACCATGGAATCTGTCTGGGTATGCTTCCAGTGACATTAGAGTAAGAGGTAATTTTAGACAGACATAGGTGGAGCAGGGCAAGAGATTGAAGGTTTTCTTTTATAAAAGGAAGATGTTTAAATTTTTGTTTTCTGTTGTTGGTAGACTTGGGGAGTAGAAGATTAGTTTGTGTAGGTAGGGGGTTTGTTTCCCTGTGAAACAAAAAATGTTTTCTTATGTAATTAAAAGTTAAATTCAGGGAATACAAAAGGTAATATAGTCTTTGATGGTGTGACTTAAGCAGTAAGTACTGACGTGTCTTCTTCAAGTTATAAAGAGAAGAAAATGTTTTCCACACCTCTTCTTTCATTTGTTGTTGAGAACTGGGGAAATTTTTCTGTTTCCTGCTAGGATATGATAATGTATATTTTTTCCCATATAGTACCTACTAACTATCCCCAACTTATGAACTTTAAACATTTAATTAAACGGACTAATTTTAAAATTCAGCTGAAAGCTATCAGATTCAGTGTAGGTCCTATTCATCAAGAATTGATAAGCTTTAAGATACGTTTATTTATATGCATTTTTTGGGGGGGGGGGCACGG
>VWZK01019607.1:638282-712453 GCA_013396935.1 Baryphthengus martii
CAGGGGGGAATCAGAATTTTCAAATTTCTCAATTAAAAGCCTTATTATGTTTGATATTAGAGCTTTTTTCAGGCTTGAGGTAACGGTGATTTGGTGTTCAGAAAAAAGTTACGCATTGGTTTTGCTTATGGATCTTACTTCAGGATTGAATTTCCCAAAAATAAGATTTGTCATCTGTCTTTCCCCTGCTTTGTCAGCATATTGCTGTTATTTTTTTCTGGAGTACCAAGGTACACTTACATAATCCTTAATTAAAGCCTTTCCAAAACAAACAAAAAAAAAAAAGAGAGGGTAGTTGCCAAGTAGGCTGAACGAGTAGATTCATGTTATTGAGAACTACATGAAGATAAGAGCTTTTTCCACCTGCTGTCACTTTTAGAGTAGCCGATTTAAAAGGATATCCTACTTCTGTCAGAGGTGACATTGAGCATCTTTTTTCCTTTCTTTTTGCTTACATGTTAGACACGGATAAGTACAAGTAGATGCAAACTCCTGGACTAAATAGCAGTAACTGATGTATTTAGTATAGTTTAACATATTTCAAGACTTTGTGTTTTATTACTGAACTTTTTTGAGTGAAAGAAAAAATACAAGTCATTGTAAAAAGTGTTATTGTGGGTAGAGTATAACAAATTGCAGATAGCTATAAACAGTGTTCTTTTTGCCGTGTTTTCTAGGACTTTTTGCAAGAAGGAGAACCAACATCTGCCCGCTGTGATGACTTGGCAGCACTAAAGAGTAAAGGCTGTCCTATGGAAGATATTGAAAATCCTAGAGGTGACAAACAGGTGCTTGAAGATAGAGAAGTGACAAATCGTAAGATAGGTGCTGCAGAGAAGCTGGATCCCCAGGATATTACACAGATACAGCCACAAAAATTAGTACTGAAACTAAGAGTCGGTGAGCACAGTTTCATTCTCATCTTCAGATGCTTTTTCTGTCACATCTGCATCTTTTGCTTTGAATGTGTAACCATTTTGTTACAGAAATGACTATTGTTCAGATAACCTGAATGATAGCAGAACCATTCAGGTTAGCCCCAGTGTTTAGATATTCCAAATACTGTTTGATTTTTATGAAAGGTTAGATATTATCACTTCTTGCCAGTAGAACTTAGGAGAAAATAGATACAACATGGAGCAATATATATATATCAGAAAGGTGAAATGGTTTTGTTTGCAGTATTTTGTAGTTGATTTTCCACCGTGCTGCTTCTTAGAATAAAAGTGGAGGAGTGAGCAAAATCTTAGAGAAGTTGTGAGACTACTTCCTTTTCCTCGAACTACTGCTGTTGCCTGAAGTCTGTGTTTTGAACTGAATGGCTCTGTAGTTATGCAGCAAGATTTTTGGATTGCTACATAAAATACTTTCCAGAGGGTAAAGATGTGGACACAGGACTGCAGTAATGAGAACAAAGCAGTTGTGTTCCATTTCCTGCCCCTAAAAAGAGCTTTATTTCATTCAGATGAGGAAGGGGGAGGAAACCAACCAAGGCTAGTAGCTCATACAGTACTTAAGCATAATGGAGATTGTCCTCAAGGAGTGTTCCTTGGTACTGCAGACACGTTCAACAGCTACTTTCTGTTTACTTGCTATAAGAGCCTGTACTCAGTCGGCTACTTGGTGGTGATAGCCTTAATAAATGCTGAGGTGATCTGAAGAAGCTTAGCATGATGATGAGAGGAAAGAAATGAAATTTATTTTGCTGTTTTGCTATTACTCCTGTGTATTTCTAAAATCTAAAGCTTTTCAGTTTTGGTGGTTGGTGGGGTTTGCTTATTCGGTTTGTGGGTTGTTTGGGGTTTTTTTGTGAAAATCATGTGGCGTAGCTGTGTGATTCATATGCTATTCACTTTGCCCCTCTAATGGTTTCCCCAGTTTGCTAATTTTGCTCATATTAAACAAATGTTTGCTAATTATTAAGCAGACTTAAGCAGCAGCAATATCCCCATTTAAGTTCACTGACTAAAGGGGTTGGGGGAGGAAAAAAACAACTTCTAATTCTATTTCTTATTTCATATATAATAAACAAAATAATACGTTTCCATTTTCCAGGGGTGGAATGGTAATTATTCTGCAGTTATCTTTCAGCATCAGAGTGAGACTACATCTGCTGTTGGCAAAACAGAATGGGCTTGCAAATGCAACAAATAGTAACTTGCCATTATCTCACTGCCCTTTCTGTGTTCTCGGCCTGCATTTGATGCAAAGTAACTTGAAATATCCCATTCAGAACTGTTTTTTCTTTTATAGACCTATTTAAACAATAAACCCTGGAGTCATCTTGGGTGCAAACAGATACTGAAAATTTGTGCTATTAGATCTTACAGAAATCTTGTTAAAATGATTGCAAGTATGAAGATTTGAAATTGTAGCCATTAAGAGCAGCTTGGTTTTTAACATGCTAGTATTTTCTATAGGGAGATAAAATACCTTGGAAATAAGAAGTTGGACACTTGAAAGAAATACTTGAAAATTTTCTCATCATAATTTGATGTTAAGCGTTTCAATTAACAGGAGAAAAAAATCACTCGCCTCTAGTTCAAAACCTCTATTGGTATTTCAAAGCCTTTCCTTAAAAAGGCATTTTTCTTGGTAGTGCGGTTGTAGAGTATTTAATGGTTTCTATTTGTTGTTTAATCTCTGAAACAGGGGAACCCCAAACATTTTCATTAAAATTCAAGAGAGCTGAAGATTATCCCATTGATCTTTATTATCTTATGGACCTCTCTTATTCTATGAAAGATGATTTAGAGAATGTGAAAAGTCTCGGAACGGCTCTGATGTTAGAAATGGAAAAAATAACTTCAGACTTTCGAATTGGTAAGAAAGATTTGCTTATTCTAAAAAAAAAAAAAAAATGAATAAGGTTTCCTTCCTGATGTTTTTCAAGTGGTTACATATGAAAAGTATTTTATTTATTTTTTTTTTTTTTTGTAATTAGCAGTATTCTAGTGCACAGAACCTGTTGAGGAATGTAAGGGTACTTGTTGATAGAGAAAGTGGAACATAAACCAGTATGAGAGCTGTTTCTAACAGCAGTTCAGCTATAATGGATTTGCGTTCTGTTGTGTCATAATATAAATAAGACTTCCATTCTTCAACTGACAGGGCTTTTTTTTTTTTTGTTGTTCTATCTCAGGTTTTGGCTCTTTTGTGGAGAAAACTGTGATGCCATATATAAGTACAACACCAGCCAAACTCAGAAATCCTTGTACAGGTGACCAGAACTGTACAAGTCCATTTAGCTATAAAAATGTGCTCAGTCTCACCAGTGAAGGAAACAAATTCAATGAACTTGTAGGTAAACAGCACATTTCTGGGAATTTAGATTCTCCTGAAGGTGGATTTGATGCAATAATGCAGGTTGCAGTTTGTGGGGTAAGTGTATATTAGTTTTCTTTCCTGCTGTATTAGATGAAACTGTTTTACTACAGCCTCGGTGTTTTGTGGTGACTGGTGTTTGAAACATGTCGTCTCCTGCTAGCAAGACAGGATAGGCTAGGCAGACCACATGGATACATGCATTTGTCTTCTGCAGAGACCTCTAGTGAGTGCATGAAACCAGGAAATGTGAAAGTACCCGTTACAGGTCGTGTTCACAGCAGACAGATGCATTCCAAGACAAAGCTTTCAAAGTTTGCTGTAAAAGACGAGTCAAAATCTGCTTAAAAGTGTACGAAATCCTGCGTAAGCAACTATTCTCAAATTATTTCAGAGCTTTATGTGCTTCCTGTAGTTGTTGCTTCAGAATAGTTTGGAGAGTTGTAACTTCTACTAGCTTCTCAGACAGAAATGGATGGAAACTTGATTGTTGTTTAGTTTTGAAGATCTGATCTAGATCATTCTTCTTTGATGTTTCCGTGTCTGACAGACCACTCTATGCACCTGTACAACGTGGGCTCCCAGAAAAAGTGATACCCAAGTTGATTACTTTGTTACCCTTTTTTTTTTAATGTGTGTATTACTTTCTTACCGTTATTTTTGCTGTTGATCACTGAAGTCAGGACTTTTGGAAATAATCTGGAGTCTTATTTTAGTAAGTGCAGTGTTACTCTCAAGCATTTTAGGGCATTTCATCGGGGCTTTTTGTTGTTGTTTGGCTGGATTTTTTTTGTGATTACTGGTACTCATGTGGGACTTTGAAATGATCTTTTCTCCTGAAATTAGCTAGGTCTTCAACTTGAGGAAAGACTTTAATAAAAATAGGGAAGGACAGGTTAGAGAATTAGGCCCTGCAGTTGATACCTGTGGGACAGTGCAAGAGGGCAGTCCTCTGGCAAGCACTATGTTGGGTACGAATCAGACTAAGTTGGCTAAGCCTGATGATTATTTTAAAGCCTAATGCCAGACAAGCCATAACCTTCCAATTCAAGATTGCAGCAGCTCTCTACACACCCGCGTTGTCCTCTGTGCTCGGCCGCCGTGGTGGTGACGCAGGAGTGAGCTTGGCATTAGGGAGCCGGACTGACGCGCCTGATTTCTAAAACCCTGTTGCTCTTCAGATACTCCAGAGGGAACTGAGCAGGCCAAAGTACATCTCAAAAAGAACATTTTTTGCCTTTGGTGAAAAGCCTGCGGCAGGTGTTTTGGAGCAGGCCTTTAATTAAATGCAAGTGCTTTTAAGGTTTGAGTGAAATACATGCTTTTCAGGGTGACACTTGTGCAGTATGGCTTCTCCTAGATCTGTCTACGTTTTCATGCATTTATCTCTCAAGTTTTGGTCCTTAACGTAAAATCAATAGGTGCAGAATACTAAAAATCCATTTGTTTGTTTCCCGAGGAACAAATTGGCTGGAGAAATGTTACCAGGCTATTAGTGTTTTCCACGGATGCTGGATTTCACTTTGCAGGAGACGGTAAACTTGGTGGAATTGTTTTACCAAATGATGGGAAATGTCATCTGGAAAATAATATGTACACAATGAGCCACTATTATGTAAGTCTTTACATCATTTTATAGAGAAATTAATATTTTCTGATGCTTAAGCTCAAAAAAAAAAAATCTCTAAGTCATCTAGTATAGTTCCAGACTGCAGTATCTTGTGAACTTTACCCATTTACCTCTGTACACGATTAAGTGACTTTAGTTTAACTAAAGCAAATGTGTAAGAATAATCTAGTCTTAAATGGAAAATTTCAAGAAATGGCAACTTTCACACTATGATTTGTTGCTGGATTTTAACCATTTTTGATAATAAATCTGCATGTCCACTGGCAAACTTTGGTGGCTCTGTGCCATTATTTTATCATGTCGCTAGTCTTTGTGGTCAGAAGTACTTTACTACTGTAAAATAGAGAGCTCCTTGATCAACTTTTTTTTTTTTAAGGCTGCTTGAAATCTTATAATGTGAAACTTATGGTAAAAGCATGCTTAGCAACATTGCCTTTATGGTTTATTGATAGATCAGACAAAAGATGAAAAGAGAAGCGGCTACTGGATGAAATAAACACAACAAGCTTTATAAAGTTTGTGTGTTCATATATTCCTAAAGTTACGTGAATATTGCTCAATAATAACCTAAAATTAATTCCGTTTTATTTCACCTTTTCTTTATGAAAAGATGGAAAAGGTAGTGGTTTTCACTGAGATAAGTCATATGGAAAGCTAACAAAGGTAATTTTCTGAGAACACTGAGATTAAGGATTTTGCCCCTCACTACAAGAAGAACACTGAGGTGCTGGGAGTTTGCCCAAAGAAGGGCAATGAAGCTGGTGAAGGGTCTAGAGAATAAGTGTTATGAAGAGCGACGCAGGGAGCTGGGATTCTTTAGCCTGGAGAAGAGACGGCTCAGGGGAAACCTTATCACGCTGTAGAACTACCTGAAAGGAGATTGTAGCGGGTTTGGGGTCTGTCTCTTCTCCCAGCTTAAAAGTGGGAAGAAGAAAAAGCCTCAGGTTGCACCAGGGGAGGTTTAGGTTGGACAATAAGAAAAACATCTTCACTGGAAGGGTTGTTAAGCACTGGAACAGACTGCCCAGGGAGGTAGTGGAGTCACCGTCCCTGGAGATATTTAAAAGACTTATAGATGAAGTTCTGAGCAACATGGTTTAGTAGTGGGGTTGGCAGTGTTATGTTAATGGTTAGACTTGAAGATCTTAAAGGTCTATTCCAATCACAACCTGGAGAATTTAAATGGCAGGGAATATCATAGTTACTGTGAAAAACCACCTATCTCCATGGGGCAGGTATGGAATTTTTTCAATGCGTGTCTGTTTTCAGAGGCTGTTTTGCTTTAGAACTGTGACATAAACCGCCTAGGTAGAAGTCTTACCTATGTTTCTGAAGGTGATTTGTGTTTATGATGTCAAAATGTTTCTGATTTGTTTTCTCGCAATATATCCTAAATTTGAACTTTGGGGTTTTTTTAGGATTATCCCTCTATTGCACATCTGGTACAGAAGCTTAGCGAGAACAATATTCAGACAATCTTTGCCGTTACGGAAGAGTTTCAGGCAGTTTATAAGGTAAAGATAAATAGCGCATATTTCTGGTCTCTGTACTTACTTCCTTCAAGCACTAAGACTGACTCAGATTTGCTCTGAAACCATTAAAATTGCTTGATTTTAATTTAAAACTTTATGAAAGTGAGCGATCGCAGAAGTAATTTTGCTACTCGCATTTTTATTATTAAGCCTTTTTCACTTGTTCAAATTGATACTGTGTGCATAATTTCGAGGGAGAAAGTGCCCCATCCTCCTTCCCTCTTTTTATACTTTATAAATAGGAAGGAGTGGAGAAGATATTTGCAGTACTCATTTTTGTGGACATTTTTACAGCAAAATATCGAAATGGGGCATGGACACTGAATTGAGACACGCTTATGAAAGAAAATACTGTGTTCTTTGCAGTCTATTTATGTTCCTGATGTTTAAAATTAACTAAACTGCTGGATGTGATTGTGAAATAGGAAATGACTGTATAAAAGAGATGCATATTTGCTTTGTTTTAACCTAACAGGATGTGTGTTGGGTTTTTTAACTATACTCAAAATGATTTTTTTTTTTCATTGAAAATAATCTTTTATCTACCTATCTATAATACATTAGAAGTGTGATTCTTTTAAGATCTTGAAGATATATTGTATGTGGCCAATTTGTACAAGGGAAGGTCGTAATATTCTGTTATATTGACTGTGAAAATGCAGAGAATAGAAGGCTGGGTATTTGTCAGTAATGCTGGGTATAGCCTCGAAAATCACGATGATCACTGACAACACTGTAGTCTTGTTTTTTGAAGTACTTGATCTTGACTAGTTAATCCACTAAGGGATTTTATCACCGTACAACTTATACTTCGTTAGTAACACTGTAATTTTTCTTCTTATTTTGTAAATACTGAAAGGAATTGAAAAATCTGATACCAAAATCAGCAGTGGGAACATTGTCTTCAAACTCCAGTAATGTGATTCAGCTGATCATTGATGCATACAATGTGAGTTCAGATTTTATTTGGATTGTGTTAATTTTTCTTGCTTCTAAGTTGTTACGTGTTTTTCAGGCAGGTACTGCAAGGTAGATTTTATTTTTTCCAAGATAGGAAGTTAGTATACTAAACTAAGTGTACTGCCATTGCAGCAAAACCACATCAGACTCTGTTCAGACGCTACGGCAATAAGAGATTAGATGACTAGAAAGATACACTCTTACAGACACTTAAACATTACAAAGAGAAAGTTGCCATCCGTGTTCTCCCTTTTTAAAAGTAAAATCCACCGCCAAAACCCACACTGCTTGTTCAGCATTTTCAGTTCTTGCCTTGCTTCCATGTGGAAGCAAAAAGGGTGATTTTGCATTCTCTTGACCCTAAAGAAAATGTCTGCTCAACCTCAGGGACCCTGAGGGTTTGGTCCTAAAATATTTCCTTCGTAGCCACGTAGTGTAAATGAGCCCCATTTCTTCTTTGGAGTACGTGGGCCAAACGAGTGCCGCCAGCGTCTGTGGACACCTGCCCTGACTCTGTGTAACAGGGTTCAGCCATGAGAAGGGGTTCACCACGGCATGACTATGAGCAGCCCCGGTGTATCCTGGCGTATTTGACCTTGCATGCTGTCAGTGCACTCATGGGACTGACGCTCAGACTGGACATAGCTGTATAATGTCTCTTTTTCAGCAAAATGGTTACGTGACTTAATTCTAAGTTAGCTTATAACTATTGGTTTAGTCCCTTTCTTCAGAGGTTATCCTGGAAAACACTAAGCTACCAAAAGGAGTGACAATCAGTTATAAGTCTTTCTGCAAGAATGGAGTGAATGACACGCAAGAAGATGGAAGGAAGTGTTCTAACATTTCAATTGGAGATGAGGTAACTTGCAGCATATATGTATTGCTACTAAAATATAAAATTCATTTGAAGTGTCCAACACTCAGTGTTTTATTTTTTTTAATAGCACAGACAAAACTCCTTGTACTAGCATGGCACTCTATTTATTTTTCTTTGCAGGTTAGGTTTGAGATTAATGTAACAGCTAATGAATGTCCAAAGAAAGGACAAAATGAAACGATAAAAATTAAACCACTGGGATTCACTGAAGAAGTGGAAATTAATCTTCAGTTCATCTGTGAATGTCAGTGTCAAAGTGAAGGAGAACCTAATAGTCCAGCCTGCCATGGAGGAAATGGAACATTTGAATGTGGGGCATGCAGGTAAAGAAATAGATATTTTATTTTTTGCAAAAGAGAAATAAGAGCAAGACTTTAGTTTCCATAATTCGGGTTTACTTGGTTTTACTAATTTGTATTTCTTAATGGAAGAACAGGGATTACCATTACAGACCTGTTTCTTTTAGGATATTTTGACATAGCGCCTTAGCTCTGCAAATAATCCCTATGCTGCAATTTGTAGTATTGATCATTAGTTTGGCAGCATTGTACAAAGTCAGAGTTCAGATCTGGCCTTGAGTCAGTACTGTAAAGGATATAGGTCTCTACTGCTTTTTCTGTTTCTTTATTTAATTTTGAGGTTCATGTAATATTGCAAAATTAAGGATTTATGGGACAAAATGAATGGGATTACTTTGTGATGTTTGTTCAAGTACTGATGCTGATCTAATGATATCCTTCTAATGTGAGGTCTCTTGATTTTGAGAAATTTGAAGGCTTCCTAGTTTTTCAGTAGGAGCTGCTACCCAGATTGGCACCAATAGCAAGAAAGTGTAAAAAGTCATGAAAGAACCACCTTTTATTTTGGATGACATCCCAGTCTCTTCTCCCTGCTTTACTTCTGATCTTTTGGGATCTTGTTGCAATGTTTCTTCTAATTGCCTATATGTATAAATCTTTCAGAATATGTATAATTACTTTATTTTTTGCATATTTATGCCTTTGAAATATCCCTTATTGCCCATCACCGAGTTTAGATTACATGTGTCTTCCTTATTATACATTTGAAAATTGGTTAAAATGTTGCTGGGTTTTCTGGCATTACATGCACAGAAAGCAGAACAAAATCTTGGAGTCTCAGTGGAGATTGGTTGAAGATCAACCTAGTAAGTCAAGGTCTAAGCCTTTGTCTTCCCCCTAAGAAACCATCAGCAAAAATTAAAAACATTACTTCTAGGAAGACCTTGAGATGAGACTGGTAAAAGCAGAATGGAGTTACAATCTTCTCTAGGGAAACAAGATCCAGGATTTTGGAAAATAATTTTGGTTCCTGCTTAGTGAACTTTTAACTGAAATAAAATGTAGAATTCTCATTGCTCGTGGTTTAATTTGTGACCAATTGAAAGTAAAGACAGTGATTTCATTCTTAGAGGGCTTTTGGTGTATGATGGACTACCATCTGCCTGGTGAAGTTGTTGGTATTTAATGGCTTGTTTGAAAGACTGAAGTGTGGCCCCCTAACTGTTTAGTATCTGTAAACTGAGGAATAAGCTACATTGGATCCAGTATTTATGGTCCATTGCTCCATTTTGCAGTCAGTTTTTTACGTTCCCCTTAAATCAGGAGAACAGTTTTTCCCATCTTTGTGTAGAAAGACTTCTTAAACTTGGTATCTCTGTCACTGGTGTCCCCATGGTTTCACGCTGGGGAGTACAGACCTGTGGGTAAGAACAGCTTGGCTTTTGCAGCAGTAGCGGTTTCCTGGCGGAACAGTTGTCTCCGATGCCCCACAGTAGTTTGTCAGTCACTGCTGGGATCATGAACAGCTTCCATTTGTTCATTGATATTTTAGCCTTGATAATGAGAATTGCTGATCCTCGAAGATCTCAGCAGCTCTGGAGATGATCTACTCCTGCCTAATTGCTGTTCATGGGAAATCTTTTCATTGGAAGATGACAGCAGCTACGGTGACAATCACTGTCACTTAATTATTGTTCTGTCACGTTGAGAGAGGGATTAATAATGGTTATGTGGTAATTTAGTTAGAGGTGGTGACATACAGTTTCTCACCTGGAATGAGTAATCGACATAGGAGCACCTTAGTCCAATTTGCTCCAGCAGCTTCAAGAGTGGCTGTGTAGGTGTCAGCTGGAAATCTCATGTGACATTTAACTCTGAATATCCCTTGAGAGAATAGTCACTTTTACTCCTGTTCTTTGTGCTAGTTTTGCAGTCTTTTTATTGTATGAGTTTTAAGTTATGTTTTCCATCGTACTTCTGTCTTGCAGATGTAATGAAGGACGTATTGGGAGACTATGTGAATGTAGTACAGATGAAGTAAATAGTGAGGATATGGATGCGTACTGCAGGAGGGAGAATAGTACCGAAATATGCAGCAACAATGGAGAATGCATTTGTGGACAATGTGTATGCAAGAAAAGAGAAAACACCAATGAAGTATATTCTGGCAAATACTGTGAATGTGATAACTTCAACTGCGATCGATCAAACGGTTTAATTTGTGGAGGTGAGAAACTTCTTCAGAGTTTCTGCAGAGAAAATTGGCCAGCAGCTTACGAGTCCGACAACTGTGCACTGGAGAGTAGTGATACTTAGCTTAAAGACCATAGCCACTTGATAACAGAGAGAGATAAGGATACCCACCAGTCCAGTGATTGAAAACACTTGTCTCTTCATTAAATAACTGTCTGTGATCATGACTATATAGTGTGTTAATACACATTCCACCTTCCTTGCATCACAGCTCCAAGAAGGATGTAAAACCAACTTGGTAACTGCTGTTTATTACAGAATTCCCCTGAGGTAGTACGAAAAAGAAAGCTGAGACAACTGTCCAGAGATTATAATGTTATACTGGCTCAGTGTAACCACTATGTCAATAAAAAGAGATAAAGACCTCAGCTTAATTGTAATAGTGAGTGCTTGGCTTGGTGCTTGACAAGACACCAGTGAGATGCTATCTAGAGACTGCCTGAAAGGTAAGTGAAAATTAGAATGTACAAGATCCAGAAAAACACCTTAAGTGCTTGAAAGAAGACTGATTGCTTTTTATTTTGAGAATTAACTGCTATTTAGAAAATCCTTCAGTAGCCAGTGCCTTATTTATGTTGCTGCACGTGTTTTGTCCTATAACTACCCTATGCTGTTTGCACTTGGAAGTACCTGGTAGGAGTGTAACAATTACCTCAGTTTTTACTGTTACACAAAAATAAAACAGAGAAGCCACTAAGCTTTAACTGAATTTTAAGGATGCCTCATCTGTCTGATTTGCTTAGAATATACTATTGCTCACCAGCTCCACCAAGGATAGGAGCACTGGTGGTTGTCCAAAATATTCGGTGACAGATAAGTATTGACTTAAACACTTTATTTCCAATGAAGAAGAAGGAAGAAGGGTTGTAGCCAAAGATCTTTCCATTTCATCCACATCACCCTTCTGGAGATACCTGTATCTTGTTTAGGAAGTGTAAGGAGCATAAAGGTTGGCTGGGTGTGTGAGGTCAGAAGTATAGCTGCTGGATGGTGGTGTCCTAGGGAGCAAAGGGCGTTTCTTTTTTCTGCAGTGTGAAGTCTAAGTTAGTGCGTTCCTCATCTTTTTAGGTCTAGCTTTATAAATTTACATAGTGATAGATAAGAAGCCAGGGGTGATCAATGCTTTGTGCACATCTGGAATTGTGACCTGAAGCAGTACTGTAATGCTCTCCACCCATGAGATGGGGCCATCACATTATACAGTTCTTGATCAATTTTTGCTGGTCTTCTGTGTTATGAAAGAAAATTCAAATGTAGAAGAATGGAAAGAGGGGAGATGCCTGTAAGTAGTTTCTCAAGGAACAAAAATCTGTGTCTCCATTATCTCTCCAGCAGGGTTTTCTTTTCCCTGTATCTGTTCTGAGATGGTGAACATGTGACAGTAAGAAATACAAATGCCATGTTTTATATCACGACTTTGTTTGACTGAAGTATCTTTTCAACGTACAGGAAATGGAATCTGCAAATGCAGAGTGTGCGAGTGTTTCCCCAACTTCACTGGCAGCGCATGTGACTGTTCTTTGGATACTACTCCGTGTATGGCATCTAATGGCCAGATTTGCAATGGAAGAGGAACCTGCGAATGTGGCACCTGCAATTGTACAGATCCCAAATTCCAAGGTCCCGCATGTGAAACGTGTCAGACTTGCCTTGGTGTCTGTGCAGAGCACAAGTAAGTGCTTAGAAAGGAAAGTCCCAGCTTCTATGCATTTGAATTTGTGGTATTCACGTGTGCAGAGTTCTTACAACCAGGCTTTTGATACTGTGCTTTATTCTACCCTGAATAGGCTAATTATTTCTAAATTTTTTTTTCTCTGCTATTTTTTGTTAGGTATAGAAATGTGTATGTTATGCTAAATCAGTTTGATCCATTCAGATTGACTTGGGCAGGTTACAGCTTTCCCCTGTGTATGATTATCAACAGCCAACTTTGTGCAGAGCTGGAGGGAACATACAATTATAATGTGACAGGTTGTAAAGTCTCATGGTCTTGACCTTTTGAAATTAGTGTAACAGAAGTGTACGTATACCGTGCAATTTCCAGAATAGATAAATGTCAGCTAAGCTCTTTGCTTAAAATACTTATTTCAAAGTACTATTGAAAAAGTCAGACTATCATGACAGTGAAAAGCTAAACCTAGATCTGTGTGGGCCAGTGAAATTTGCAGCCCTGCCTTTGGAAATCTGGGGTTTTAGAAACCAAGCAATTTCTGCTTGGAAACTTTGAAATAAGTTTATGATTAGTGGCTGGGCTGATTCCTGGCTTTGTGCAGCTGACTTTAAAGTTCCCTTTTAGCACAGGCTTCTTAGTCTAAAAATCCTGCTCAGTCTGCTTTTTTCAATGAGTTATTCAGAGTGATATCGTGCTGTAAAGCTTGTCCCTCAGTTTGTTCTTTATAACCTGTCTGTCGATCAGATACAGTCTCACTGTAAATATTCTGTTCTTACACTATCTTCTCTGATAGTATTCATTTTCCAGGTGGGGGCGTTGAAAAATTTTAGCCTTTTTTCATTTTAGATGTAGGTAATCTTCCCCCCTCCCCCTCCCCCTCTCTGTCCTTGAAGGGAAAGAGGAATTGATTAAAGGAGGCTTTTGTTAATCACAAAGTACATGAATGTTCTGCCTGGTAAAAAGCTGTATGTTCTTTTATTTTTTTCCTGGCCTTTATGGCGGAAGGGTTGGCTTTCTCTGGTTGTGGTTTGGGGTTTTTTTTGTTGTTTTTTTTCACATTTTCTCATTTACATTTCTCTAGACTAAATGCTAGAAATCTTTCATGAACACATTAATAAGCATTGCTTCTGATTTGTACTTCCCTAGGGACTGCATTCAGTGCAGAGCTTTCGATAAGGGAGAAAAGAAGGAAACATGTTCTCAGGAATGTATGTATTTCAACATGACACGGGTAGAAAGTCGAGACAAGTTGCCGCAGCCTGGACAGCCCGATCCGTTGTCTCATTGCAAAGAGAAGGATGTGGATGACTGCTGGTTCTACTTCACATATTCGGTCAACTCCAATGGTGAAGCCAGTGTCCACGTGGTAGAGACCCCAGGTATGGACATAATGTTTCCTGCTCTCCCTTAGTCCCTTGTTAATTCACGTGGTTGTTGTGTACGACAAAGTAGCTCTGGTTGATTTGCACGAGTTAGATGCATTCAGAAATAGGTACCTATTCCCGGAGTTGTGAATGTCTGTGCATTGAGCTCTGCAAAAGAACCTCATTCAGCTTGTAATTACTGAAAATTTTATTTTAATAGAAGAGTTGGGTTGATTTTGGAGGATTTCTAAGTCAGTCATCATAAATCATTTTGCATTTGTATTACTCTTTTCAAACATATAAGTCACTTTGAAAGTACATATTTTTATCCAAAGAAGATTTGCTTTTTTTTGAAGTCTTATTTCAGCAGAGGTCAATTCCCAAGATGAGGAAATACCCTAAAAAAAATATTGCACAAGTGAAGTTATAACTTACCTCTATATATTGGCTACTAACAAGAACAGCCATCTGAGGTGAAATGAGAAACACCCTTTTTCAGTAACACTGTTGGTAGTGTATGTGGGGACTGTTTTACTAATCTGCATTTGTACTCTACTGGGTTTATCCCTCCAGCATCACCTTTCACTTGCAGCTGTTACATGTTTAAAGTACAGTTGCTAGGTATTTTGCTCTAATACTCCAGATGAATACCGTAAGGGGTCAGCAGTGTGTAGATTTTATCATCAGAACATGAATTGTTCTATTGCTAAGATTAAAATCAAATTAGAAGGATAAAAATAAACTGGAATGTTACATTCCAAAACTTTCATTATTTGAAAAGACAATAGTATTGGCATATTTCTGATATTCAAAGTGTGGCTTCAATACAAAATAAAATGCACCTGGATGTGTGTTACCTTTACCATTTCGTGACGTCATGCTTCCCTCACTTTGCTCCCTAGAATGCCCCAGTGGCCCGGACATCATTCCCATTGTAGCTGGTGTGGTTGCTGGAATTGTTCTTATTGGACTTGCATTATTATTGATTTGGAAACTTCTAATGATCATTCATGACAGAAGAGAATTTGCCAAGTTTGAAAAGGAGAAGATGAATGCCAAGTGGGATACGGTAAGTCAAGAGACTGTTATCTGTATAAAGTAGTCGAGGAAGAATAGACTTTTTTCTGTTGTTGTTCACATGCTTTTAATGTTTCAGATTGTATTCCTGCCATTTGGTCTATGAAGGTACAGAAATATCCTTGTTTTAAGCCGACTTTAAAACATTGTGTGTTACCATTTGCAAAAAAAAAAAAAAAAACAACATAAAAAAACCCCAAGGCTCTTTGAGAAGTACCTCATGGGTTAGAAAAGTGAGTAGTAACTTCAGTTAAAATAAAATTTCAGAGAGAAAATGCTATGGTGACAGAACAGTTCAGCTTTGCAATTCTACCACACTTTACAACATATTATTAAAATGTTAATGGGAAGGTGAGAGTCACTTTTGTATGAAACAAAGAAGAAAATATTACACTTCTGAAAGATCTTGTAAATACTCATACGAGTGTAGTTGGGAGATTTCAGTAACTGGTCACAAATCCATGGCTGGTACTACTGGTTTGTTTAAAATCTTCCCAGCCCCTTGTCAAAAGAAAAGTATGCAAGAAAAACAAGCCTGTGGCCTATAGGCTTACATAGGCTATAGGGTCGCTGCCTCTGGGGAAATTCTAGGAATCTGCAAAACCCCTTCCCTACAGTTCTGTAGACATTAACACCCATCTATGTGCGATAAGGGAATACTTTAAAAAAAACTCCTAGGAAGTCTTTTCTATTATTATAGAAAATTCATTAATTCTCTTCTAGAAAAACAGTTACTAACACTTTTTTCTTTATATATAGCATGACTTTTTTGTTGATAGTTGAGAATGTTTTCTTTTTTTCCCATTGAATTATTCGACACTGACCATTTCTTTTACTTCAGCAAGAAAATCCAATATACAAGAGCCCTATTAACAATTTCAAGAATCCAAACTATGGACGTAAAGCTGCTCTCTAAGTCTCAGTTTGTATCTTCTTTCATTTTCTTCCTTTTTTTTCCCTTTGCATGTCACTTCAAACTCACTGTGTGTCACAGACAGTTAATCATAGTTTGAGTCTTGCTCAGTTTTACCTACTGCTGCTTTGATTCTGGGGTTTTAAAGAATGCAGCTTGAAAATTTTTAACTTGTTTTGACAGCAATTGCTTACTAATACCACCAGTACTGGCTTAAAAAATACATGGGCTTTTTTTTTATATATTTTTTTTTTTTTTGGTGGATAAATGTGTGGATATATAAGAGAAAAGCTGTTAGGACTGAAGAAACTCTTTGGGTTGTGGAAAGACACAGTGTTTAGGGGAGGGTGTGTCTTCTGTTTCCTCAAATCAGCAGTCAGTTTGTTTAAAGTTGATATGTTTGCAGAGCTAGTTTAGATATTCCTCAGATAACCCAGCCTATAAATATCACTGTTTTTATTGGAAGAACTCTGGGAACATTCAGAGTAGCCTTACAGATTTTTTTCTTTTCTTTTTTTAACTGCTTTGGCTTATTAACCTAGCATAGAGCCAGCCTGTATTTAAAGTGTGAAATGCATATGCTCTGCAGATTTTATAATTAAATACACATCTTATTTTTTCCATCCTTATTTCTATTGAAATGACACTATTACAGTCACTGTAGCCCAGCCAGCTTGGAGGGTTTCCATTACAAAAAAATAATAGGAAGACATGTTCTTGTCCCACTGGATACAATTTCTTCCAGTTTCTTAGTCCCTTCTAAACTCTGCGTGAAGACCTCATTTCTATTTGGAAATGCTGAATTCAGTTCTCTTCACACCCAACACGCGGGGAGGAACAGCAGTATCCAGAGGAGCAAGTCAGTAAACCAGGAGAGATGAGTAGGTATCTTGTGTAGACTTGAGGTGTTCTCTTTCTTCCCTGGGATCTCTAGCTGCTAGGGAAGGAATGAGAAAGGGAGGATGAGATGGGGAATGGGTGTCCGCAGAGTGTTGAGAGATTAGTAGTACAGAGATCAGATTAGGGGGTGGGAATGAAGAAGTGGGAAGGCAGCACATCCCTTTAAGCATCCAAGGGTTTTTTTCGAGAGCCAGTGGAAGGGAAGGATCTGTGTCTCTAATTTTATTGTGTGCTGTCTCCATTTTTTTCAGTGTTGCACTTGAAAGGTTTCTGTAAAGGAAAAAATGAGGGGAGAAACCAGGGTTTAAGAGCATCTAAGCTCTTAGCTGTCCTTACTGTGACAACGATTCCAAATACTTTGTATTGCATTCTGAGTCTTTCCTTGGTGAAATATACTTCCCTTTTGTTTTTAGAATCATTTCACTTTCCAATGTGTCCAAAATTGATTGTAAAAATGTTCCTTTTGCTTGCCACACCAACCACATCCACCTCCTTTCCATTTTGTACCTTCAAGCTGACTGTTCTGGGGAGTAAATGGAGTTCTTGTTACTTTCTAACATTTCACTTAGTCCATCTGGTTAAGTCTGTGTTACCTTCTCTTCTGCTACTTACTTGTCTACTTTCTATTGCATGCAGGACAAGCATCTAACAAGCCATACGGTGTGTAACTTCCATTCTGTGCTCTCGTTCTCTGCCTCATGACGCTTTTAGGATCCGATGTTCTTAGTGGTTCAATTTCTCCTTAAAATGTACTTCTTGCAGGAAGCTTTCCTCTTATATAAATGAAGGGTGACTTCTGCCTTTTTGTTTTACTCACTGCAAAGATTAAAAGTGTGAAAGAAGTCCAGATTTTTTTAAACATGACTCTGTCATTTTTGGTATTCATAAAAAAAGACCAGAACTTTGGGGAGAACAGGAGGTGGGTTTAGCTTTATTGGCCACTGAAAAGGAGGAGATTGGTACTGGCAGAATAGGTGACTCACAGGAAGTAAAGGCAGAAAATTCTCCTTTTCCCTACAACTAAGTTTTTCTGGGATTTTTAATTCTTGAAGTAATCTTTCATTTAGTTGAAGAAAGAGTTGTCATGTATTTCCAAGGCAAGAAAGTCATCTGAAATCCCACTACAAGGAAATTACACTGCCCTGGGTTCTCTCTAGGCATCTGCATACACAAGAAAATGAACTGCGTGCAACTTTTACCCCTCTTCCAGAGCAGTCACGCACACCCGTGGGCTTGGTTACTGCAGCACCACAAAGCTTGTCATGGACCAGGGGCCCAAATACTTCACCAGATCTGCTCCATGGTGGTGTGAGTGACTTGTTGCCACAGTGTCCTTGCAGTTAACGCTCAGAGCAGCCAGGGTGAAGCGAGTTCAGTAGGTCTTTGGCCTGCAGCATAGCTACTGCCTTAGTGCACTTGCACTGCTCTTCACCGCCTGTTTGGCATAGATTTGTGCCAGTAAAGGAGGATTTAGTTGGCAGCAGGCAGCTTCTCTCCTCTCCCAGCTGTGGTAGATGACGCCCTCTGTCGTCTGTCATGCTTGGCCTTTGCTTCATCCTCTGATGCAACAGCCACATTGACAAGTTGACAGATGACTTGTATCACTGTAGAATAATGATGGATATTAAGAGCTGAAAACAGTAAGAATCAGCTCTTGAACAACACATGCAGATGAGTTAAATATTCTAGAGTGCAGGTTCTTGTGGTGACTTAGGACTTAAACCCGCTATAAAGGTACCTTAAGTGACTGTTGAAACAGTAAGTCCATGGAGAAAAAAGGAATAAGTAAGTTAATCAAACATCCTGAATAATAAGTTCATCTTCGTGCAACCTGAGACTGAACTGCTACCCTCTGAACAACCCAGTCTAGTTGAAGAATGAATACTGTTGCAACAACATAATTCTTTATTCTTTGCTGAAGATACTTTTTAAAAATAGCTCCATCTGTATTTTAATATATTTCACTTGATCTTTTATGTAGCTATTATTTGTTGATTTTTATTTTGGTTTAAGTGTGCATGGTGTTTTCATTTATAAGGGCATGTGGCAAATGTGTTTTCTCTAACTGCATGCTTAAACTAGTCTGTTCTCTGCAGTGGTGTAAAGAAAATGGGTTTGTTTGAAAACAGTAGGATTTGTCTAAGCCAGCAAGTTTGGAAAACAATGTTTTAGTGGCCAGTTTAAAAATCTGGAATGCTGCTTAACTCAAAGATCATACCATGTGCCAGCTGTGAGGGGCCCTAAGTGAGATGAGTCATGTTGGCCCAGTGGACATTTATTTACTTGTACCATGTTAGTTTTAGTGATAAGCTACCTGCAGTAGACCTCACCAAGCCAGGGCTGAGCCATGGTGATCAAGTATTGCTGGAAAGGCTGGGGCTGTCGCTGCCTGTCTAACAGAAGATAGCAGGGAAGGAATTGCAAATCCCTCGGGCATCTTATGTTGTGGTTATAGGCGGTAGAGCCTCGAGAGCTCTTTAGCTGAATAGTTCTCTGTGTGTTGACTAAATCCCCATTATTTGTCATGGGAACTGAGACACTCAACTGACATGGGGAGACATGTAGTTAAGTGCCTTATTCAGTGACCTAAATCCCACTGTGTGCTTCTGAGAGTTCTTGGGAACATAATATGTCAAGTACGGGATTTCAGTTTCTCTGTAAATAGGGCTTGTGCTAAATAAAAAGCATGGAAATTTCAAATTCTGATTTCTCTTGAAAAAAACATTATAGCAAACAATGTACAATCTTATTATGCAAATTGCATCTTAAACCTGATTCCAAGTTCAAATTAATTGCATGAGCAGCACCCTGCAAATTTCCAAGCTTTAGTCCTAACCTTTGGACCAATTCCTACACTCTCTGATAGTAGTTCTCTCTTACAAACAAGAATATGTAAACGTACCCCTCCCTGGCTGTGCTTGGTTAGTCTCTTTTGTAGAACGTTGAAGGCTAAAAGCACAGTATAACAAGTATTACCTAATGCCTTGCCCTTGAAAAGCTGTACGGTATCTTCTAGTCGACATATGATACCGCCTGTTAAGCTTCCAGACTTTCTCTGCATCATAAGCTTCACTGATTTATAGTTTTAAAGATTCTCCATGAAAACCTTTCAAGGAAAGGAATTGCACATTGCAAGAACTTTGAGACACAAGGAGGTGCTTCAGTTACAGATTAAATTCCTCATCCCTGGATGTTGTTTTCAGTTTCATTTATTGCAAAGTTGGGGGTTTTAAAAAAAATATTAGGAGGAGAAGTAATTTTGCATTGATTAATTCGTCGAGCTGAGAACTAGCCTCAACACTGTATTTCCATAATTTAAAAAAAACAAACCTTAACTCTCCATCCCTTTTCAAAGCAGTAGCTAATACACTTTTAATCAAGACAGAGTGTGCCTGGGAACTGAGAGAGGGCCTTTTGCTCTTACCCATGTATTTGTGAAGCACACCAGCACTGAGCACCCCGTTCTTCCTTCACCTCAAGGTGGAGGAGATGACATTGACTCAGATGTTAACAGCAAACAGAGAACCTTGACTTTATTGTCCAGCAGCCCAGGTTTTGGTTGGACTTGGGAGACTAGACCGCAGTCTCTCAAATCTAGGTGGGATTGGATGTGCTTCATTGCTCTTTCTCTGTAGAGAAGCTGGCTTCATGGAGAAACAGCCTTTTTCCATGAAAGGAGCCATGAGCAATAGCTACTGTGGTAGACCAGTTACTTGCCCTGTACCAGGTCTTGTAGATAGAAGGCAACAAACTTCCCAGGAATCCTGACGTGAAAATTTCACACCGAGTCGGTTTCTTGCTTGCCTTGTCACCTTTTGGCACATCCTGTGAAACGCCCAGTTGATTTTCCAGTTTGAAAAAACTGGATACATCTGGTGTTTGTGTGTCTAGGGGGAGGATTTCCTTTAACTGATTTTAGGAAAAATTGTTTTAACCTGAAATATTTTAAATGCTGTGAAATTTCGTAGAGTAGAATAGAATGAATATAGTTATATAGGCTACCTCAGACTGGGGGGAATTTCAAAGGGAGAGAGATTCTCCTACTGCTGATTAACACCAGCTACAGTTCTGGCTGGATCTGCAGTCAGGCTGCCATCTGCACAGTAGCCCTTTCTCCTGCTAGGATTTATCTGTTAATTTTAAGTTTAAGCTGTTCCTCTTAGGTGTGCAAGGTTGCCATAAACGAAGTAATATTTTTCTGAGATAAAAGGAAACCTGGGAACAAAGGAAGCCTAAAAAAAAGCTTATTTAGAGGTTTTCAGATTTCAGCAAGAGACGCATAGAAGGTTGCGCATTTCTCCTATCAGCAGAAATAATGCTTTTATTACAGCGTTTGCACCTGTACAGAAGTTTCTTAGTTTTAACTGTGCCTTTTGTGCTTAGGGGGCTGGGGGAATCTGCAGGAATAAAATGAGGATGACAAATGCTGAATGTTCAATATAAATATTGAATGTGTATTATCAAAATACTACAAGCCTTTCCACTTTGTTTCTAGAATTCAAGCATAATACACTATAAGCTGTAGCTGAATGTGGTCTGAGGTCAGTCATGGTTTCAATTCTATTGTATGTTGGTTACAATTCTGTTCTTTAAAAATTATGATGGGCTGCAGACCCCTGAGTTGATGGCTCAGCCCTGAGGTGACCACACGAGGTTCAGCCGCTGTGAAGGGAATCTGTGGTGTAAAGTGAAGAGGATTGTGTCCTAACCCTTTACTTTCTTAGCTGAGCATGCCTTTGTTCAAGTCACTAGAAGGAAAACTAGTTTGACTTAAACTGTTTGTGTGTACAAACAAAAGATTAATGGATAATTTCTTGGGCTAATTTTTACACTTTTTGCAACCATGGTGCTTTTTTTTCCCATTGCTTTAAATGTTAATAAAAAATATTTTTCTTTTTCTAGGGTGAAAATCCTATTTACAAGAGTGCAGTGACAACTGTGGTCAATCCTAAATATGAGGGAAAATGAACACTGCTTGTATAACTTCACAACACTGTATGCAGCATAGCAATTTTTGTAGTCACAGTAAGATAGATTTAGGGCAAACTGCAGTGATTTTACTAATTCATTACATATAGGTTTGTTTTCCTGTGCAGGTTTTGAAAATGTACCATATGTAATTTTTTATTTTTATTTTTTTTTTGCAAATAAAAGTAATCGGTGCCAGAGGTCTGACAAAAAAAAAACTTGAGACTGTGTAGCCTAGTCAGCTAAGGTCACATGGTGCCTTTTTGACCTTTTCTGCTCCCGTGCTGTGAATCCAGGTCTTCTGCAGGGTGTGATAGTGCTGTGGCACGACTGGGAGGGAAAGGGTTAAAACAATCAGCATGAGGGCTCTGCCTAGCCATTTAGTATTAAACGTTTTAGCTTTACAGGGAAATCAGGGCTTGAGTTTGCAGATACAATTGAACTCATGGAGCTGGGGGTTAATTGGTCTTCTACTTGGTTAGACATATGGTTAAGTATATGGTAAGTTGAGGAAGTTGGAAGTGAGCAGTGCAAAGGACTGAAAAATGTACATGTACTTATTTTTAAGTTGCTTATTGCCAGGTTATGGTTAAAATGAAAGGGTTTGAGAAGAATGTTAAGAAGGGAAAAAAAAAGCTTTAAAACACGTGCCATTACTGAAAAAGCTGCTGACTGGTAACTTGCTTAGTTTTTCTTTGTAAATTCAAGCCCTGGGCAGCAGTATCATGAAGTACCTTACCAAGACATCCTCAAAACACATAAAGGCCTTACGTCATACTGTGTCTTTATTCTGTAACGTTTCCTTGGTTTAAAGCCTGGTGCTTTGTCACCCTTCTAATCTTTTTAACGTATTTGGTTGCGATTCTTTTTTGTAATATTTTTGTATCAACTCTTTTTCTTTTTTTTCTTTCCTTTTTTTTTTGAGCAGTCTTAGCTGTAAATTTGCCTTTACCCTGTAGCTAAGATTGCGTAGTTTGTCATGTGACATAAGTCACACATCATTCTCGACATGTGCCATGTATATTTGCCTTTGACCATTCAAACTGCATCATAGTCATATTCTTGTTTTAAGTGCCTTTTTATTTTAACAGATGTTCACTTTTTACAGTGCTATTACTGAAGTTATTTATTAAATAAAAGTTCCTTAAAATACTTGCATCTTGTCTCTTTATCTTGTAGAAGTTTCTACTACTCAAAAAACCTGCAAACTGTGTCTGTCTGAGCAAGAGGTAATAAACACTGTAGTAGTACCACAGATGTCCTTTAGATCAAATCTGAGAAAAGTTCAGCAGAAGTGATCTTGGTTAACACAAGTCAGGTGGTGTATGAAATGCAGAAAGGCTGGGGTGCAGCACACCGCTCACCCCTGGCAGTGGCCACTGCTGTGAGGCCTCAGGCTTTCATTTGCACATGTGCTGAAGAAGTTCTGTAGTTTAATAACTTTTCCAACAAAGGGGCTATTTGGTTAATCTTGTTTCACAGCACATGACAAATGAGAGAAATTACTGCATAATTCTGGACAATTTCTGATCCTTTTGGCTGTTGTTTTTTAACAAGAGCCCAGATGTCTGTTTTAGACTCCAAATCTGCCATCTCTCTGTCGTTCCCAGGTGCACAGAACACCAGAATTCTGAACTAAACAGAACTCATGTCACAAGGGTAGCAGGATGGTGACCTTTAGGAACCTTGGTCTCTACAACATTACCAGTCCTGAATTAAGCAGATTTTTAATTATGTGTGCATTAACCTGGTTCTGTCTGCTCCTTGGATGTTGTGTTCTGCATTTTCCTTAACGAGTCTGGTTTCAAAATGCTTTTGTAGAGTGGTAGATGACACTTTCATGGAGATGCTCCTGAAGGCTATCAATTCAAGTGGCCCATTAAGAAGAGGGCTTTTTTAAACCCTTGTTTAAAATGAGTTTCCAGTAGCCACTTCCAGCCAGATGGAAGCTGCTTACTATGTCCAAGTGAACAGTTGCTTAAATGAGAGAGAACAGCTGCCACACTGCAGTAGCAGATTCAAGTTACTAAAAGTGTCACAGAATGTATGATTTGCTTTGAAGCAGGATTGGATGCTCTAGCTAAGAGAGAGGGTCTAGTTCAAATATGATAAAATCTAAATGCTGAAGAACTCGTTGTAAATCCTTCCTGATGCATAAATACTGACCTCAGGTACTTACCAGGAATTCTGCAAGCTGGTGAAGCAGTGAACTCGTACTATAATACCAACAGATGATGTGGTCCCACACAAGGCAGATGTAAGATCCCAGTAGTATATCTGTTTTAAAAGAATTACAGTTAATATAACCATAGTCCTGGCCATCCTTAAGCCATCATTTTCCCCAGTTCCTGTCCGGTAACTGAAGAGCTAA
Organism: Baryphthengus martii; assembly: GCA_013396935.1. Classification (NCBI taxonomy): domain Eukaryota; kingdom Metazoa; phylum Chordata; class Aves; order Coraciiformes; family Momotidae; genus Baryphthengus; species Baryphthengus martii. The sequence goes on from VWZK01019607.1 coordinate 662,423, forward strand.
GCTAGAATTGCTTCATGGCTGTTGTTAATAAAACAGTTTCTTATCCTAGAAAGAAACTGTAACAGCAAAAATACAAATCAGCTAAAGAAAACAATTCTCTGTAGTCACGTAGTTCAGAGATGTTACTTAATAAACTAACTTTGCCACAGCATGTTGAGCCTCTTGCCTGAAGCTGCCTGTAGGCTGCTTGAAGACTAGTCCAGCACACAGAAACTGCCCCCCAGCACAGTCTTGAGCAGCTATAAATGGGGAAATCTAGACTGAGAAATATTTACCCCCTTGGGGATTCTAATCTTTTTCTTTCCTTTTCTGAACAATTGCACTGCTCTACAATACAACCAGTTTTTCTTTTCCATAACAAATACAAATTCGTTCTCAGAGGAGCACAGAAGTGAATTGGGGGGGGGGGGGGGGGGGGGAGGGGAGAAACCTAAACATTATTTCAAGCAAAACTTATTTCCTAGAGCTTTGGTATTGAGCAAATAGAAGTAGTGAAAGAGTATGCTCTACCTACAAGCTTCTGCTATTTAGAGGGTGTGTTCTAAGCACTTCTGGTTTTGTTTCTGAAAAATCAGAATTGCTGCCAAAGCAGTTATCTAGCAGGAAGAAAATATTTATTAGCAGCTGTGAATACAAGTACCAGAACACAGTGCTGCAAAGTAATTCAGATGAATGTTGATTAATAAAAATAAATACATTGACCCTCATCTCATTAAAATGGATAAATTGCAGCTAGAAAAAACACACCATCAATAACTTGGAAATAATTGAGTTAAACATCAATTTTAAATAAATTTTGAAGGAAAGTTTTTTTAAAATAACATTAGCAGTAAACTAAAGAGTTTCATAGAGCTCAATGTAAGAAATTTCTCTATTTTAGAAGCTATAAAATCTCAAATGCTGTATCAATGGAAAATGATCAGAAATACTGTACCTGTTTATTCTTCATAGAATAGCTGTATGAAGTCTCACCTTGCTTTAACACTGCATTACACAAAACATAAACTAAGTGTTTTTACCCACAAGAAATAGGATATTGTAGATTCTCTGCTACGTGAAAGTTCCGGCTCTTGGTTCCATTCCTAGTTTTACATACACAATTAGGTTTGCTGAAGCAGACATTAATACACGCTGAAAATTTAATCTCACTTTTAATGTATTTGGTGAGCAAGACTTGCATTATCGTATCTTGCACTGCAAACTATGTTATTTTACATGTGATGTGTTTTGTTTTTTGCTATTTGAAAGTTCCAAGCTGTATCTTCTTATCAAGATACTCGTTACCGGTTAAAGATTCCTCACTGTGAAGAATGAGCCAATGCATCAGATGAAAGCTTAGGTCATTCTTCATATATACTGGGTATTGTGGATTGTCCTGCAATGCACCTGACCACAGCCTGCTTTTTTCCATTGCTCTCTGCTTCCTGGGCACATGATGTACCAAAGGAGAGGATGGAACAAGTTATATTGCACTGCTGGCAGCAAGGTATGTTGGCCACTATTTGTAACGGCGTTTAATGTGAAGAAGCAAAGTTTCAGAGCGAGGAACAAATGCAAGCGATCAGAGTGCCTGAGGTGTGGAAGCAGCACACAGAGGAAGGAGGAGCCAGAGCACACATGAAAGAAAGGGAAATCCACCTGTTTTCCTTAAGTCACCCATAGTCCTCCAGCTACATGTTTGCTTTCATAGCCTTTGACTGGGTTATTTACTTTGCAATTACCAATGAATCTGTCTGTGATTAAATGATTTGTCATCACATTCTCCACCTTTGGAAGCCCTTCAGATTTTCTTCCGTTTCAGCAATTAAAATTTCTCCTTTCCTGATGCGTTCATCTTGAGTTCTTCTATAGAAAGTGGATGGTTTGGGTGTGTATTTCAGAAAATTTACAGGATGACTCTAAAATGAAAACTGAGATACAGAACATGAAAAGTAAATGTGTTTCCTCAGCAACACTATCAAGGCAATACAGAACAGTCAATATGGATTAATTAAACCATTGCATTTCATTAGGTAAAGTAACTGTGTGTCAAAAAAATATTTTGAAAATTAATGAACTCTTTCTTTCTTATTATTGCTTTATTTACCTCCTGTTAGCAAAGGGCAAAGACAAAATAAGTGTGTATCTATCTGAAACATCATGGATTTTATTCTAAATATATTTCCTAACCAAAGCACACTCATGGCTTTTTTCCACATAAGGAGTTCAGAGGGAGGATCAAAGCCTATTTCAGAGTCGCATATAAAAAAAAGGCATCCATTCTTCTAAACAAGTGGCAGTCTAAGTAGTAAGATGGGTTAACAGATAGAATTCCTGTTTTTTTAATGAGAGTGCTGATGTAGCATAATAGGCATATCAGAAGCTCTGAAAGGATGATAGTCAATTATAATATCCAGTTGCAAGACTGGTAAAAGTCAAGCCATCTACTACAGCAATGCCTAGTTTAAAAAAAGGGAATGTATGAAAAAATAAACTCAAAGGGGTGGCTGTAAACATGTTGGGAGGGAGGCAACAAATTATTCTTGGGCACCACAGAACCTGTTCAAGAAGGACTTTAGAAAGATCCCACAAACAGAAGGAGGACTGGTTAAAGAGCCAGTAAAAGAACCTGATCAAAGTAATGTGTCCTTGAAGAAGCTGAGTTGCATTTAAATCAAGAAAATAAAGAACAGAAAGTCAAACATTAGAAGTATGCTAAGGAGGATTTCATGTCTCATGAAAAGCATAAAAACTAATAAATACAGTGGAACAAGAAGCCTGACAGATACAAGAAAGATGGTTGGAATAGAAAAATAGCAGAATATATAAACTCATTCTTTGATTCTGTATTTACTGTGGAGGAATTTCTTAAGAGAGCCAACCTAACATTCTCCATCATGGGGCAAATACTAGAGAAATTATTCAAACTGAAATGTCAACAAAATATTCCAGAGATAAATCAACAAAAGGAGTAGCAGCAAACTGCCAAAAGCCAATGTTAATCATTTAAGAAGGCTTAAGGAACTGAAGGATGAGTGTCAGTTCTCATTGCCATTTGAATGGAAAATGACTAACATATGTAGTCTCAATTTTTTAAGAGGCTTTCTGAGAGTTAAAAAATACATAAGAGTTATTCAGATGTTTCTGCCACTGCCTGGTAGAACTTACAAGTGGACACATGGATAACATTTTTGTGAAAGAACCAACGTGAGCAGAGGGAAATCCCATCTCACAAATCTAGTCACATGCAGACAAAGATCATTTCATACAAGCAGATTCCTAAAGCCTTTCAACAACGCTTTTCATCACTGAAGAAATTTCAAAGAAATAAATTTTCAAAAGAATAAATAGCTATTAAAGACCGAAGATAGAAAACACAGCATAGGAATTAATTCTCAGTTTTCTAATATGAGAGATATCATTGACAGAGTCTTTAACGTGCGAGCAAGACTCCTCACAATGCAGCCCAGGGTACCATTAGCTGCTTTTTGCCGTGAGGGCACTTTGCTGGCTTGTCATCAGCTTGCTGTCCACCAGGACCAACAATGTCCTGCTCTGCAGAGCTGCTTTCCAGGGAATTATTCCTCCCCACATGCAGGTCTTCACACTTCCCTTCACTGAATGTCATGAGGGTCCTCTTTGTCCAATTCCCAGTCTGCCCAGGTCCCTCTGAATTGCAGCACTGCCACACAGTGCAACAGCCCCTCCTCCCACTTTTGTACCACCTCTGAACTTGCTGCAGGTGTGCTCTGTCCCATCACCCAGGTCATTATAGATGAAAAACTGTAAAGGGCCCAGTATCAAACCCTGGCACACACCAATAGTAACTGGCCTCCAACTGGACTTTGTGCCATTGATCACAACCATCTCAGCCCAGCCCTCGAGCCAGTTTTCAATCCATTTCACTGTCCACTTACCTAACATATACTTCATTATCTTTTGTCTATGATGATACGGGAAACAATGTCAAAAGTCAAGACAACATCCACTACTCTCCCATCAGCAAATCATATTCATACATTTACACCAAGGGAAATGGTAAAAATCAATTATATCTGCACATAATCAGTGACAATCTCTCAACTACCTGTTGCCTACTCAGGAAATAAGGTACAGACCATCATCTTAATGCTCAGCAACAGTCAATAAAACATACAGAATAACTGGGGAATCCTAGAAAGAGTAAAAAGCAAAACAGAAAACACACTGTCAAATTGGAAAAAAAAAAAAAAAAAGAAAAAAAAGGACTGGTGTAACTAAATCTTGACTATCACTTCAGTCTCACCTTCTCAGCAAAGATAGAATAAAACTAGAAAACACACTGAGGAGGATGACAATGATAATGAAAGTTGCATACCAGTTTCTACACAGGAAATGATTAAATACAAAGGCATTTTCAGCCTGGAAAAAACAACTCAACGAAGGATACCATAGTGACCTGTCATGAGAGGCAATGGAGAAGGTGGATAGGGGAAGACTAAACAGTTGTCAGACACGGACAGTTCCAAGCTTAAAATAAACATAAAGCACTTCTTCCGATATTCCAATATTCCAACCCACAGTTAAGTTACAGAATACCCTGACATCGTGTGGATACTATGGATTTAAAATTAATAGATAAATTCACAAAAGAAAATGTCATCATGGGCTATTAGCTACAGAATATAGCAAATATAGCTTAGTTTGAAATTGGAGAATATTCTGAGAAGAATCATATACCATTCTCTACACATCTGGTTTTGAACACAGATGGAGAGGGCACAGGATTACAGGAAACTTTAGTCTGATCCAGGAAGGTCGAAAACTTTTATATTCTTTAGCGTTTACCATTCATGTCACAAAAACGGTTAGCTCCAAGAGCCTGAGCTTGTTTGATTCCTTTCCAGTTTGATTCCAAGCTAGTAAGCTATGCCAAAATTAAAAGTGCTATTAATGAATAGGGTAACTTCAACACCACTCAAAAAATATTAAGTCAGTTTGTATGTTATCTTCAATAAAACAATAATGAATGACATCAGTGATATTTCCTTCCCTTAGTTTCCTATTAATATTGCCCTGCTAAATGATTCTATCCAATGTCAAGCTGATACTGTCCCATACATCCTTTTAAAGCACTAGCACAATAGTAGCTCCATTACAGCTTTCTGGATTTTTCCACTGTTTCAAGAGTGACTGTAAATTAACATTAACTCTCCAAACAGCTCCTTGGTCAGCTCATTTATTCAGTACCTTTGTGAGACAGCCTTCAGCTCACAAATGTGCAATCAGCTAATGCATATGAAGACTGGAACACTGCCAATGTCCTTGTAATACAAAATTTTCAGTCTAACAAGTTAATATTTCTTTCCCATTTTCTGAAATATGCCATCAGTTCCCATTAGAATTTAATAAACCTGAAAATCTGACAGAAATTAGTTCAAAAAACTTTCCTGAATTGAGTTTTTTCTGCTCTTAGAAAATCTTTCTACGTTTAAATGATTTCCAAAGATGGTCTCAGAATTTATAGTCCACCAACAATTTTATACTGAAATGATTTCTTATAACTACAACATTTTATGATCAAATTTTGATATTAAGTTTATATATTAAAATTTCACTAACCACATAACAATGGCAGATAGTTATTAACTCAAGAGTTGTACTTACGTATTCTAGCTGACGCCTTAAACCGTAACATTATTTTTCAGAGGCTTGTAAAACCAAGATAGCTGCAGCTGAAGAGAAAAGGTGAATATAGCCTGTAAGACATATTCTGCAGCTTCAGTTGCATCACAAGGGCGTAACACAGCAATGGCCACAGCAAAAAGAACACAAAGGAGCTAATTTACAGACTTTGTAAATTAGCTCTGCCTCCCGTGCTTTAGAACAATAGGTCTTAAGGAACTTGGCTGCAACACAAAATCGTATTTTAAAACTTATTGAGAACTTCAACGTAAATTTAATTATGTTAAAATTGCTTAAATATGTATTTTGATCATTAACTATGTTTTTCAGTTCTCTTAATTAAGTACTGAATTAGGAAAAAAAAAAAAAAACCTTGAGGAATCTATTAAAAAAAAAATTACAATCTCCTGATTTGTTTGCCTGTCTTGATAGGACAGAAGACTCTTAAGGCCAATGATCTCGTATAGTGTATTGATCCATTCAAAATATTTGTTCACATTTCTTCTATGCTTAAGAAATACAATCATCTAGCAGAATACAAATCAAATGCTAGTGATGCATATTCTCAGAAAAAAAAAAAAAAAGAATTAAAAATGTATGCATCCATCCTAGGACTGTCTACCAAAGCCAAAATTTTTACTGACCATACATATATATGAGTATACATATAGGGTCTCACCCTCTGACCCACATGTGTTTAGCTGAGCTGCTGCAGAAGTCACCACTTGCTACAGGTCTTTCAATTTTTCTTCCAAACTTATAGCTAAAATCCTTTTTAGCTCATAGCCTTTCCTCTCTATAGAAATATGACAGATACATCACTCAATTTAAAGTTTTACAAGCTCTTGTAATAGAAGATTTTAAGCTACAGTGTTTACTGTTGAAAAGTTGCCTTCAAATTCTCATAGTAAACACAATATACTATTAAACACAGTATTTACTCAAAGTTGTTTTAAAAATACATAAATGAGGAATGAAACTATTCTATAAACTGTTAATTACCATAGAAGATACAACACAGGTATGTAACACACTATGTACATCTTAAACCTTTGAGAATATTTTCCAATTATAGTGACAATCTAGTATTGCAGACATAGATTAGAAGTATAGTTGAAGACCTATTCCACTATTATGGTCCTAAGTTATCAGTTATTTAAAATGTATTTTCTTTAAAAATACCTAATCAGCACTTCATCAATCTAAAATACCACTCCCCGGTGTCAGAAATTTAGTCAATGACTATTTTCATCTATGTGAAAATAACATTCCCTTCAATTTCTTACTTACATAAGTCTCTAACCAAAAAAATTCTAAAACATTAAAAATCTGATAAAATCATTTCCATATTTAGAAAAAGCCAGTACTCTTACTCCTGGAAGATCTGAATGTCTCAGCAATTCTATGCTATAGGTACACAAAACTGTTAGTGCATAAATAACATGGTTTCAGACTTCAGCTGTGTACTTGCCATTCATGCTGCCAGAGCCAGTATTTCCTGCAGGTCCTTCAGATTTGATTCCAAAATTGCAAGAAGCCCTCTCTAGTTTGGTAGCTCATTTACTCTACCATCTGCAGTAGGTGCAAAGTATCAGTCATTAGTTGGAAAATGACATTTATATGTCTCTTTTAAAAAATGAATTCCATCAGGTGGATCTTGAGCTTAAAATATACTTTATATTGGAAATAACATCCATGATGTAATAAGTTATTAGCCTATACTATGAGTTTAAAAGAAATTTCTAAACCTTGAAAAGAAGGTGTTGTCATTTGTTCACATTTAAATAATCCCAAAATGAAAAAGTGCATAGGGAATTAAAAACAATGGCATTTTTATGATCTTGTTAACCCTGCCGTCCTGAACGCGTTATATTTTAGATTTAAGCCCTTCAAAACAAATACCATCTTCTTGCTTCAACTACAATGTAACTGTGGTTCTCTTTCCAGCCTCTGCATCATAATACCTTATTTTCCCATCTTACTCATTACAACAGCAAGAAGGAATTATGGGCAGACATGGGACTGGGGATGAGCTCCTGACCCTAATTAAACCAATCACAAAATTCTCATTAACTGCAGCAGAGTCCACTCTAAGGCATTAAATACTATGCATCAGCTGGGCCCTGAGTGCAACCTGTTCCCTCTCCTAGGGGCTTAGCCGCCTGCGCTCAAGGACAATTCTAGTATGATGCAGCTTGGGAGCCTGGGGAGAAGACACTGTGAAAAGAGCTGTGTAAGTTGTGGGAGGAGCATCTCTTCTCCTTGGCTTGGGAGCTGTGTGAGCTTTCAGGCCCTTTGCCTTTGCCCGCCCATGACCTCACTGCTAACTTGATTTCGGACTTGTCTTGTCATTGCAGATTTGCCTGACAGTCACTGGACTGTTGGCTGAACCTGGTTGCTGCCATCAGCCCCGATTCTGACACTGACATGCTGACTTGACTTCGGGTTATGTATCATCGTTTTGGACTTGTCTTGTGATCTGGACCGTTAGGTGATCCTGATTACCATAACATGACCAACTCTGCTCGCCTTGCCCAGCTACCGTGGGATTGTGCCCTTGTCACTGAAGATACTGCCCCTGACTGTCTTGCTGTCAGCATCATCTCCCAGATGGCCTTCCCTTGTGGAGCAGCCTACTCCTGCTGCTCCCTGACATACATAATCTCACTGTCTTTCGTCTCCCACCTCTTCTTTCTCTTTTGCTGTCTTCCTGTTTTTGATGCTATTGATCATTCTTGCCTTCCTGGTGTTTTACACCCACTAGGCTTGAAGATTTTTTTATTTTTTTTGCTCCAGTTCTTTTCAAGACTGTTCTTTTAGTTCATCTTTTGATAAGCCTTTTTACTCTTTCTCTACTCTCTCGCTATTCCCCAGGGCAGTGTCTGTAGCCTTTTGCTCATTTTACATTATGTTCTCTCTAAGGAATTTCATCAGCTGACACATCTTCAGTTATCGTCTCTGTGCTGATGACTAACAAATCAAGCTCAGTATCATTAATTGCTCTTCTTGTAATATTCTCCATCTGTCCTCTCAAATTATGTCATTTCAAGGTTTCATCAGCTTTAACTAGTAAAAGAGCTACTATCTTGCTTTCCAAAAACTTTCCATATATTTACTTTCCAAAATGAACTTTCTGGATACTCAGGTGTGTAATCTCAGGATTCCAAAATTTGCCCTCACATTGCTCTTAACGAAAAAATCCCACATGCCATTTTGGAATCCTGCTCTGCTCAACATCCACTTTCCCTGTTTGTCCTTATAAAATGTTATAAAAACCCCTGTGAGCACCCTTTCAATTTGTTCGTGTAACACCCTTACCTCAACACTGTCCCACCTGAATTCTTCTACCAGCTCCCAGTTCTCTTTGATATTGAATTTACTTTTTCAGTATGGCTTTTAAGTGTCCATGTGACATATAAATCTACATCTTTTTAAAAAATAAATAAATAAACCCCTATGTTAGGTGAACTATGCCTAGTTATCAAGTTGAAGTATCTGAGCTAGTTTTAAATTAGCCAGATATCATCAGAAGTCAGTTACCACTATACCACCAGCAATAATCGTACTGAGCTTCTTAGCAGGATGTATTAGCTCATGGACAACTTTATGCACTTCTAGATAAATATTCTTCCTGTTTTTTTGTACAGCTCTAGAGTTCCCTCATAACATTCTCTCGTTGAGCTTTATGCTTATTTACATTTTTTACATTCTGCCACTGTTTAATTTGTTTGACAGTCTGTCATCTGTATATCAAATAATGTAAAGTTTTTAAGTCTATTTGCATCTATTGTCCTTTAAAAATAATTCTGCTTTTCACGGGGACTCCAGTAGCTTACACTAATGTCTGTTTTTTGATCTTGAGACCTGGAGTTGCTAGAGCAGTAACACTTCATTGTATAAGTGCATATGAGGTGTTAGAGTAAATTAAACAGGGACCTAAACTATAGAATACAGTTCTCTACATTTATTCTGTATTTACCAGTACTTCTATTTTACCATCTTCAAAAGCTTCTCTGTCTTTCAGATCTGCTATACCTGATGACAGCTTAGCAAGCACACTGTGCAGAAGCTCTACTGTTTTCTTGGTAAAGATAAAAGCTACTCAGAAAGACGTTCAATAGAGAAAACATCTGAACAGTGTCTAGTGTTCTTTCCACTAGAAACTGGCACACAGCAGTTTCTAAAAAAAAAAAAAAAAAAAAAAAAAAAAGGTGAAGTAAACATTCCATAACGCTTAAGAATTAGACTTTATCGTATTTCTTACTGCAGGTATGTGCATTCCATGCAAGTTTCATTCAGTGATGAAGACAATATCTATACCAGTTCAGATGCAAGCATTTTGGTCCATTCTGGAAAGCACATGCGTAGCATATAAGTAGTTTCATCCCCCATGAAGATTTTAGATTGTACCGTAGAATATCCACTTTATACCGATAGATGAGGAACTGACATAAACTTCAGATTTTATGGAGTTGATTGAGTTTCAGTAACAGTTAAAAAAAAATAAAGAAAGAAGTACTTCACTGAGGGCAAAATGTCAACATCCTTAGGAAATATTTAGTATGTTCTCTTACCAGGTCCCTACATGATTATCTTTCCATTTATCAGTTTTCAGGCCATCTTCTGCTGCTGAAATTGTTGGTGCTTGTTGCATTTTACTCACTTGATTTATTAATGGAAGTCTTTCACCATTTGGTAGAAGTTCTATCTATGACAAAACGAAAAAAAAACCAAACTTTTATTTTAGGAAAACACATAGGACTTAATCTAGGACACAGAAATAGAGTAACATATTTTACTTTAAAGCTATGTCCTATGTTTAATCGTATGATCTTTTTGGACTCTAGTATCTTATATATAAATACATAATATATTACAGCCTTGATTGTCATTTATATTAAAGCCACTGTATACTTTCCTTTTAATGCATTAGAGCTTTAAAATAGCAGAAGCACCACTAGTGCACCATTCAGGCATATGTTTATTGTTAAAAACAAAAACTCAGAAGTAATTAGTTAATTTACTAAAACTAATTTCTAAATATTTGGAAAATTACAAAATATATATATATATATCTGTGCGGGTTCTTCGAAGGTATGTATTTTGAACTGCTGAACAATGGAAACAGTGCTGGAAAAAGATGCGATCTCTCACATGGTAGTGCTGGAGAGACTGGGTTATATTCCAGCGTACAAAGAAAAACAGAGGTGCTAGAGGTTTGCTGTAGATGACTGCTGCTGTTGTAAACCCCTTTAGAATCATATTCATCATTTCCATATGGTTAGCAACCATTATTTTACTACAAAAATGCGTTATTGATTATATTTTAACACTTTTACAGGATAATCTTATATATTCCAATTTCTGTGTTAGGTTTTTATCTCCTTACCTTGTGAGATTCTTGTAGACTACTTTCACATCAAAATACTGTAATGTAAGCATAAAACATTGCAATACTCAAATACATTCCACTACACTCTCTGTCCTACTCTGTGCTACTGTCATGATGAAGTCCAAGACAGAAAATCTTTTCATCCAGAAGTCAAACATGCTGTGTTCAATTGCTGAACAGTAATTTATGACAGGATTATCGGCTTCCCTATAGATTAAGGAAGCAAAACTCATGAATACATTCAAACATGGGAACTAAAAGCATAGCTAAGAGCCAATGGATTATTTTGGAAATACAGAAAACACCTTTTTATCTTGATTGAGTTCCCTTACGTATGTATTTTCATTCCCCAAAACAATGAAAAATACCGAAGTGAAATGGTTTACAATGCTGGTAATTCCACAAAATATTAAAAAAAAAAGAAAAAAAAAAAGAATAGGATGGGTAAGAAAATGAAAGAATTCCTTTAACACCAATCAATTTCTCCAAGTTTAAACAGCTGCAGTTCATGTTACAGACAGGGCAGTTTTCTCTCTGAATGAAGCTATGTTAAGTGTAAATTGCTAACAGATAGAGAGCATTGACACAATAATAGTGTTGTAATAAAAAAAATATTGAACTCACCTGTCCACTGTATAAGAGAGCTGATAAACTCTGTCCTCATTTGCCTCTGTTTCTTCTTTTGAAATAGTTTACTGCTATATTAAGCTCACAGAACAGATTTGGAGATCGGAGCAGACAAAATGCAATGTAAATTTGCAGGTATTATGGCGATCAACATCTTGGAAAATAAATATTTCAGAGTTTAAATTTTTTTCTTCTAAAAATCATATATTGTTGTTTGGACTGACATTCACCGGTATGTTGTTGTTTGATATGAAAACTGGCTTTAAATGTTTCTACCACACCAAACTCCCAGCCAGTATTCCCTCCAGTGTGCTACAGTTCACTGTCCTCTCAGTTGTACTACTGCAATGATTTGTAAGGCTACAGTCTGAAATGACCTATATTAAAAGAAAAAGTTTGCTGGCTTTGCTTTTTACTACTGTACTGAAGTCTGACTAGTCTCTGAGGCATACTGAAAAACCCTAGCATCTAGCTTCTTGTAGTAGCTGTATTGATTACTTTTTTCTGTATTAAATTTCTATCTATTTACTGTGAGGAAAAAAAAAAAAAAAAAAGAGGTTATTATGGTTGCTTCTTGATAATGTATTAGTAAAAAAAAAAACAAACAAAGGGAGAAAGGGAGTCTTAGAAATGTATGACTCTTCTTTGGAAAATTTACAAGCACAAGTATCTCATCCCACTTTCCTTCAAAAGCACTATTTTTTTAAGGAATATGAAAGTAACCTGCCTGAAAGCTGGATGCATTTAGAGTTTCCATGACTAAAACACAAAGCTTTCTATTCAGACAGAGATGAAAGAAAGAAAATAGACGCTGAATGCTGACATAATTCAGAACAATCATTAGCAATGATGTAAATTATACTGACATAATGTAGTTTCGTGGCAGAACCTGAAGTACTATTTATGAGATCCTGGCAAAATCATTACCTCTTTGTATCATAGATTTCATCTGCAGCTACTGGATAATAATGTTTATCCTCTTTATAAATAATTTTAATAACTTGATATTAAAATTATTGTATCTATCAGTCCTGTAAAAGCCAAAGAACTGCAGTGCAGTTGCAGAAGTTTTCTCTTGTCTTGCTGAGATAAGTTGGGGTGAATTTCCTGTGTATTTAAAGACCTGAGTAATAATTGTTCTTCATGTTTTAAGTAGAAATGGCATAAAGTTTAAAAAAAAAAAATCAGATCTACTTTCGATATAACTGGTTTTAGTATTACTGAACAGTTTGGAAAGAAATAATATTTTTAAACTAGAGTATTAACCAAAATGAAGCTACACTGCTAATGAAAGAGTCAATAAGATCATCGTCATAATCATTTAGAGTATTTTGTTACTATTTTTATGATTCACAGTGAAGAACAAACTGTGGTCCCTGGGCGAACTGAAAGGAATCCATCTTCAAAGCCTAGAATCCTTCAGAGCACACTGCGTATTCATACTTCCTCGGAAAGGGAATACATGTTGTCCCCACACATGTAAGTACGCTCCACAGTCACCATTCATTTGCCTCATGCACTGTAGGAATGTGTGATTAGTCTTAACGCAGGGGTTTGTACTTGACACGTCCTCACTGACTGTTGCTCACTCATAAGTATATCCAAGTTCATCACCCCCTATCTATGGATCAGAATAATTCTCCAGAAAGGGCCATCTAAGCCATTACAACATGGACTACCCTAGAAGAAGGGTGTCTCTGGAAGAACTAAGGCTACTAAAACTGTAGGAACAGGAAGAGATACTTATCAGTGGTGTGTTCCAACACCCTAAGTTTCTGGCAGTAGGGTGAGTCATGAGTGCTGTGGTAAGCTTCCTTCTGTTCAGAGAAGGTTTTGAATCCCAGAAGAATAGTACCTCCTTACCAGCATTGTAGTGTGCTATATCTCAAATGACTCAGCAGCAAGTGTAATTTGAATAGAGAGAATACTTGCACTCAGGGAAGCAAAATCCCATGTTGCTTCCACAGTCCCTGACTTAAACCAGCAGGCAGCTTACTGGGGCAAAGCCACTGTGGGCTAGCTGGTGATTTTCACAAACCATCACAATGTCCAAATCTGCCTTCATTAGCAACACTAGTTAGGTTGCATGGACCGCTCCTCAGTGAAGCTTCGGTCAAGTGCAGAGAGACAGTCAGGTTCAGACCTCCTTGAAGTCTGATTTAGACCTCCCACTAGGAAGCACACTCACAGTTCATTTGGATCCTGAATTTCCTCAGGGTCAAGACTGAGCTGGAATTTAATTAACTGACAGGCAGGTAGAACAATCACCAAGGATAAAACAGAGGTAAACAGGATGCAGGTGTGACTACTTCAGTCTGCCTCAGCACACACAGGAGAGCGTGAACTGACACTTTCAGAACGGGATCTGTGTGTGCAGTCCGATACTGCTGTCATCAGAAGCACCTCAGGCTTCTGTGCAAACAGATGAAAGCACGATGTCTCCCGTCATCCTCCTCCAGTTCAGAACTAGTTCTGCCCAACAAACAAGAGACAAGTCTCCAAGGATAATGAATAAGCTTAACATTGATACTGTAATTTATAATGATCATTCTAGAAAAATAAATTTTAACTGTAAATGGAGTTGATTTTCCAGCAATTCATCCTGCCTTTAAAAAGCAATCAAACAAATAAAACCAGAAATGTAAACAAAAAGGAACACACAGAAACTCTGATTTTCTCTTTGCTCTCGCTGCTGTTGAACTTTGCTGGATTTTACCAAATAAGAGTGATTCTGTATGTGTAGAGGAGTACTGCATGATTGCATGTTCAGATGGATGAACTGCAAGTCTTGAAGTCTTTTCAATGAGAAGAACTAATTCCTTGGCATTATCCAACACTCCTTACTCCTGAAAGTGATCTTTTTCTTTTACCTTGCTTGCTGAAACTCCACGGTTGATATACTTCTTTCTTGTCTCTCCTAATCCTTTTTTTTTTTTTTCATAGTTTAATATCCTGTTTTTGAGATGGTGATGCAACATCTTCTGTTTTTTCTGTTTCTGCAAGACTCTTCCTTTTGTTTATAACTTGTTTGCCTTGATTAACTGCTGCCAGTTTCTGCACTAATTCATCAGCTTCAGTAATGGACTTTGATGGTAACACTATAGGGTCTTCTCTGTTGCCTTCACTTAATATCATTTTTTGGCCTTTCTTAGATAGATATCCAGCATTTTTTTTCATAGCAATGTGAGAAACATTAATATGATCCTCTCCCGCTACTTTGTAACTAATGCGGGTAGCCTGAACAACTCGAGTCTTGAACATGAATACATTTCACTAAGTTGGTAAGTTTCTTGTTAGCATTTGCAGCTTCCTATTAAAGTACATATTGTAAACATATTTGAATTTAAATTATATTGCTGATTGGGTACACTTCAATACATTTAAATATGTCCTTAAGCCCTTTTCAATTGAAACACGTTCTCAAATATTTTAAATTTTAAAACTGTTTAAGCTTCAAATCAAATACCCACTTAAACAACATCTGCAGCATAGCTACAGCAAAGCACCTTTAAACATAAAAGTAATATATAACAAGTGATTAAACCATTATTTAAAGCTTTTCAAATAGCAATGAACTGAAAATAGAAGATTTGAATTAAGCTTTTATAAGAAATTACTGAAAATTTTCCACAAGAATTTAAAGTTCCCCTTATAAAAGATGCAAAATATAAGTTTAAAATGAAAGCTAGGAAAGACATATTAATGTTCCAGTAGATACATAATTTTGCTATTCTTTTAAAATTTGTATATTGTTAAATTTACAGCACTTAGTACAGAGGACACAGATTGATCAAACTTCCATTTCCTGCTCTTTTTTAAGCTGCTATATTTTAGTATTCCATCAACGTTTTCAGTATATAGGAGGTATTTTTCAATATTCCCATTAAAAACATTGGCAAGTTGTAATTTTGTATAAGATTACATAGAACCTGCAAGATTCATTTCATCTACCTTCCAGGTCTACATTTAAATTTGTCTCTAATTAAATATGTTTATTCCTCTAGTGAGTGGAAAGAAATAAATATTTTTAGAACACAATTAATCCTATCCCAAAATAAATACTAAACAGTTCAGATAAATTGTTCATTAGAAGTTCCAAAAAGAGTTTAGCAGACCAGCTCAAATGTAAATGTCTGTGTGACAGACCTCTAATGTTAAGTGAAACTAATCTCATGTTAGGTTTTCTTTTTTAGAGAGGACTAATAAAGTTCACTACAGTGATATTACCACCCTCTAAGACTTTCCCCTTTCCATTTCCCAAATTTAAAAACATTATTCATTGTAAGGAATGAGCTTAAAAGAAGAAAGCCAAACCAAAAATAAGACAAATAAAAGGGAAAGTAAAGAAGGTTAATCTCTATTCCTCAACTACATCTTCCCCAAACCCAGAAATTTCTTCCATTGCCTTATTCCAGGAACACTCTTATACAGCAGCAGGATATTTTTCCCCTCAGCTGCTCCTCATAGGACTTGTGGTCTAGGCCCTTCATAAGCCTCATTGCCCTTGTCTAGATTTGCTCCAGCACTTCTATGTACAGGACATGATCAGACAGGTATCAGTAATTACCCCACGAGCCACCATTAGGGTTGCCCCAGATGTCTGCTGGATGACCAACCACAACAAACCAGCCATGTGCACTTGGCACTGGGGAAGGTAGGCGATGCTGGGTTATGCTGAGCAGCTGAACAGCAAATGCCAGGGAGAGCAGCCTGTAACAATTCTGTCTGCATATCACACTCAAACACATGATGCTGTGTCTGAGGCAGCAGCACCACACGTATCAAACAGGAAATGTACAAAAGGGAATAGTAATTCACCGTGACTCAAAGTATTCCCAAACCTTGGCTAACAATGTGGGTTTGCTTTTGGTAAGCACAAAACAAGAGAGATTGCCTACTTACCTGCTACTGGCCAGAGCATGTGGAGAGAGAATTGGGATGAAGAGAGATGATTGCATCTGAGGTTGGAAGCAGGGGAAAAAAAAAAAGAGGTCCATTTTCAGTCTTTTTTTTTTTTTACAAAAAAAAAGGCCACAGAGCCTGATAAATGCCCTGTGACAAGTAAAAACTAGGTGCAGAATGTCATATTTCAAAGGTTAAAGAATTACTCAGAAAGGACAATATCAAGGAACTGCCAGAAATTTGTGCTGAGGTTACCCCTTACTTACTGAGAGAAATTACAAGAGATTTCCAAAAGTGACAGAAGTTTCCTGAGAACAGAATCACCACAATCACTTACAAGTTGATGATATGCAGTTCTTACTTCTGTTGCCCATCAGCTCGAGTTGGCAAGAAGACAGACAGACAACTAAACCATTTAAATAGTGATCACTACCATTTTCAACTCTCACAACTGTAGGAGACACTCTACAAGAGCTTCTAAATATTAAGCATTTTAAAGTCTCCAGTTTATCAAAAGGTTACTATACATACACTTGAGTTCATGTGCCTCTTCTTTCACTTCAACTTTCAAATATATATTTTCCATTGTGTTTATAAACTGTAATAAGTTAATATTAATTAGTAACTGTATTAAGAGGAAAATCTCTTCGCATTGTGTGTAAATTGCAAGGTTTTGATAGGAGTGGATGCGTTGTGCTAGACACAGGTGGTTCCAGATGGCTCCACAACAGACCCACCGCAGGCCAAAGCTGAGTCAAATCAAAGGAGTTGGTGGTGTCTCCAAAATCAAGACAACACAAAATTGATGTGACTCTACAAGTTAATTAACAGAATCTAAGGACTCCAAAAATATATATAATTACTATTTAAGTCTCACCTGCTAATAGTTTTTTCTAAAAAATATATTGTTTTGTTTAAAGGCAAATAGTTAACTTACAGTAAAAAATAATTTGCACGTGACATTCAACATATCTGATTGTTGGCCTAGTAATAAGCATACCATTACACTTAATACATCGTTTGCTGGTCTAGTAAAAAGCTACAAGAACCTGAAGCTATTACTGAATAATTCTAAAAAAGATACACTGAACAACAGAACAATTAATTTCAGAACAATTGTGGAAAAGTGTTCTGACAAAACACTGATCAAGACTGATAATCAATCAAAGGCTTGTGTGATCTGGGTCATCATACTTAATTGGGTCAGCGGACCCCTGAAATTTTACTGAACTTCAGGGAATTTTCTCAAGCATAAAACAATAATTTTTTGAAAGCAAATTCATTTTTTACTTTTCCCATATAATTTAAAGACATATTTTCTTTAATTGGTACAATGATGGCATGATTGTCCAGTGTTCTGCTATTAACAAATAAGCCTTTCTTAGCTCCTTGCATCTGCACAATCAAAATGAAAGGAGCCTTTTAGCTTAAACCAAAAAATACAAAAGAGAAAGCAAATTCTGATGATCTTGCAATAAAAAGACGAGAAGTTTTCCAATGGGAGAAGAAAAACCACAGCAAGAATTTGAATGTGAATTATAAAGACGGCATTTTTCACTATTGGCAAGTAAAGTATTACCTTGCAAGTGGCCAATATCCATTGTCAGCTGCCTTTGATCCACAGACAATTACAACTGATCTAGTTTAAATTACAGACACGCCAACTATGCTCTTTCAGGTTCAAGGCATGAACTAATTAGGCCTTTATATCCTGAAACAACTTTAGACGGTTCTCAGCTGCTACTGGAGACATTAAAAACACATGGTCAGGATTCAGAGAAGTTAATCAGCCTACCTGTAGAAGGGTCATTTTCTTCACTGAAAATGCAAGGGCTCAGGTAGTCATTTTGGAGTCTGTGTTGAAGGCAGAAAGACAGGTATCAAGCAAAGGACAAAGGTCATTTACACTAAGTGAACAAAGAAATTGTGTCTAGTTATTGTTTCTGTTTAGGGAAACAGGAGTAGGTGTTTCTGTAAACAAGCAAGATTACAGTAGAATTATATCTTAGCAGTATTGATTTATGAAAAGACAGAAAGATCTGAGGAAAGCTAATGGCACAATGAGGACAACAATTTTCTTAATATTTTTAACGTGTAAGCAGTTCCTGGAAGAGTACCAGAACCCTAAATGACTTTGATAAAGCACACTCACACAGCCAGTAACACTTTCATTCTGTGCTGTTAAGAATTGTCCAAAGCAGATGTTTAAAACAAAGAAAGAAACAAAATCTCACACCCACACAGCAGTTAAGGAAAACTATGTAGACAAGGAAGGAGAACCAGGGAAGGAAAGATGTGAGTAGAGTCACACTTCCTCCAGTAACAGCAGTTTCCTGCCATCCCCAAGGTGCAGCACGGGTGCAATTAGGGTAAGGGCTGTGACTGACTGAAATGCTTAATAAAGCACAAAAATCCCACAAGAAAATGCAACAGGACTATTTCTAATCCATACCATTAGGGTAAACTGCAGGTTTTGTCAGTTTGGTCCCAGACGAAACTCTTCCGTTTAATGCTGGTTTCACACAGTTCCGTCCAGGGATATATGTCTTCTCAGACGTGCCTGAGGACTGAGGAAAACTAAGAAACTTTAATCTCTGCACATGCTATTATGGCTGGAGAGATAATTATGCAAATTTTCTTATTCCCCAAAAATGTCAATGTGGTGTTGCCTATTTGTGGTAACAAAAAAGAGTAACACCAGCATTAGGTTGCAGTAGTAGACCCAGTTAATACCAGTACAGCAGACCAATATAAAAGTAGTGCTTAGATGCTGAAGATGAGTTTCAGGTAAGTGTGTGTACTGTCCACAAATGAGAAACCCCAAATTCTTTCAAGCTCATTTTTCTTAGCAATGCTCAGCATGTTCTTCTCTTTCCTTAGGTCTCCTTAAACAACTCAGAACCGCCTGATATCCCCTTTCCCTTCTGGGTGACTTCAAGTATGAGGAAGACGGGCAAAGAAACAGTGCATTTCCCAAAGTTTTTCCTGATTGGCTAAGATGGAAGATAACATTGCCCCCATCATATAGTTTCTCACCTGAATAAAATAACCTTTGAAAAGCTATAGGCCATTATAATTAAAAACTACTTCTTATGTGCAATTTACCTGGACAACAACTAGCCAGTAATGTACATTTTATTGAGAAAAAAATAGGTTTTTAGATCAGAATAGGAAATAAAGAGGTTAGAACCAACCTGAATAGAAGATTTCAAATCAACTGAGCTGGACAAAATGAGATTGTAACTGCTATATTCTGCGTAACATAATCACTGCTACGCTAAGTCTTAGATAATGGCTAACAGCAAACAACTGAGGAAGAGTATAAAACTGGTACACATAGAATTTGTCCTGACTCATACCTCCACCTCCTAGAAAATGTAAAGAAGACAAAACTATACCATAACCACTGTGTTCAACAGCAACTCATAGATCCTCCAACACGCTAACCCCATCTAGCTGCTGATACCCCATATAAATAACTGAGACTAAGTGTGAGTGTCCACATGGCAAGTGCCTACAGCAGAGCTAGTGACACAGGACTTCCTTCTCAGTCAACAGAAATTCAATCAGCATGGGCAGTGCACTAGAAAAAACCTTTCCTCCACTAGAAAAAATACCCACATTTAGCCATATGAATTAACTTGCAAGACTCCCTGCAAAATCAATGGAAAGAGATGTTTGGTGGATATGCTTACAGTTAGCTGGCACATTTTTAGTTTGAATTGTGACAGAACTTTAAACAGAGATTTAATGAGGTAAATCTAATGATGGGATATTTTGTCATGTACACAATAAAAAGTGATCTCTCTTTTTCTTTCCCAAAATGGCCTGTTCATATTTACACTGCTGAAAAGTTAAACCAGATCTCTGATACTGTATTAAAAAAATCAAATAATTGTAAGCAATGTGACATTGTGGTATTATTTTTCAAAATTCAAAATACAGAGAAAACAGATAAGCAAGAAAATGTGGTGTTTACTTTTAAGAGTATGTATTATTGCTTTTGTAGTAAAAATAAATCTGCAATAGTATATACAAAAGACAAAATAAAATACAAGCTATTTTTGTATATATTAGAAAAGCATAGAGTACAGAATATTATGTATTTTTATGTAGGCTCATAATAACTTTTAGCATGTTTAAAAGCAAAATTTGTCACAGCAGTACATAAAAAAGTAATGCTATGACAATAATAAAAAGTTTATGGTACATTTCAATATACATACAAATCTTCTTCAGAGAGAAGTTAAAGATTAGAAGCCAAAATCCAGTTCCACGATGATCAGAGACAAAACACTGCAGGATGATCACATTTCCTAAAGTGGTAAAATCAAAAGAGCTCTCAGGCTTTGCTAATTCAGTTGGACAGCACTGGCTTCAGCTGCCTCTGAGCACCATAAAGAACAGCATAAAACCAGCTTTGGGCTTCCATCTCTTGTGTTCAGCATGCAAATCAGAGAGCATTTAAGATTTCTACTCCTATTATTTTTCTTCTTAAGTAACTCTCATTTAGTTTTTTCTACTTAAATTTTATTTTCTAATTTTTTTATATATTGATTTTTAAACTAAAAAATCACAATTTACCTTAAAGAAACCAGAGGAATACAATAGAAAAGGAGTTGATTGTAATCCTTTTATGTTGTACCAACAAGAACCACATCCTGTAGTGTGAATATAATTGCTACTACTGCATTCACCATTTCTTTACTTGCAGAAAACCTGCCTATATTTGCAAGCATTCATGAATTTTAAAATCTTATTCTATTAAAGGAAAGGTAGATATTCCTTGACATCAGAATACAACAAATATCTACTAAACGCCCCCAACAAATATTCTAAGACTTTCCTGTTTCTAAGCAGATGGAAACCATTTCCTACCTTAAAAAATAAAACAGAAATATTGAAGAAATAAGTACATTTGAGTTTTAAGTAAATCAAGATAGTGGCCAAATTAAGTAAATCAATATCTAATTATTTGAAGTTTGCCTAAACTCCCTTTTCTTATCTAATCTAAATGTGGGCTTGTGACAACCAGACCACTAGAAAAACGACCCTCCTTCACTTCTGTTGTTTTAACTAGACTTTAGTAATACAACCCCAAGTCAGTAAAAACCACTGTTGATGCCCCTCTCACTTGAAAAAAAAGACTCTTCTACTGTTTTTAAGGGTGGATAAGGTCTTTTCTGATCTTTCATAGAGCAGGATCCAGACCTCAAATCAAACACCTACTTATTCAGGGATTTATATTCCCTGGGTCATTACCAATATGGCTCCTAACTGCTCTGGCTTACCCACCTCAACTGACAGAGCTTCCTCCTCCCACTCACAGCAGCACCTGCATCAGGGAAGTTTGTGGAGCATTTGAAGGGCTTCTCAGATGGCATCTTATGCAGACCTGAAAAGCCTAGAAGCGCAGATCTACATAATGCTTTTTGTTTCGGACACCTGACAGGGTAGAGGTTCCCTTCCCTTCCCATAGGATGCGCCCATTTGTTTAGTACAACAAAACAGCTTTTAACAAAGCAAAGCTAAGCTAAATTAGTGATATTTGATGCGCATGTCACTGTATGGTTAGTTTGTTTAGTGTCACAAGGAAAACCTCAGACATTACCTACAGTCTTAGTTTTAGCTCCACAGTAACTTCCAGTGCCAGAACAGAAACGTTACAGTTTCTGGTGACCTCTGGAGTCCTTGGACTAAGTGAACCCTTTGTCGGTCAGTGGGGAGGCAGAGCTATAGCAACGACTCTAAGGATCCGATGACCACACTACCTACAACATGCAGCAGAATAAGAGTTTAATTAATACATAGGAGTTATGTGGCAATGGAGAACTCTACATACAGACACAATCTTGCTAAAAATTATAAACCATACAAGACTTGCATGTAGAAGTAAGAATAGTAAAATTAGATAGTTTGTAGGTAAAAGAAATCTCTTAGTATTTACTGCACAGATGGAAACTGTTTTTCCAGGGCTTATCTGGGCAAAATTTGATGGCAGTTGTAAAAATAGCAGATTCCTACCACTAATATCAGAGAGGTTCTGCTGCCAAATTCCAAGTCTCTGCTCCAAAATGTTGCAATACTAGACCTGATAGTTCTAAAATCTGAGTACCAGGGAAACTAAACATGTGAAACATTATCCTTTCGTAAGGGTTCCTGAGATGATCTTATTTTCATTTTGGGAAAACTGGTAGAAACTATTATAGGTAATGTACTGAAGGACAGATGGATAAATATGGTACATCTAGGGAGGAGTCATCATCACTTCTGTAAGTATAAAGTAATACAATTACAGATATAAATATAAATGGATTCGAAGTTGCCATTAATTCCTCCTCCCTCTCCTAAAAAAATCAAGTTATTGTGGTTAGTTCTCCAAAGAGAACTAACTCTTACTACTAAATAATGTTAAAAACTATTGGAATATGAAAATATGAATAAACAGAGGATAATAAGCAATGAAAACTAAAATTCAGAAGAAAACATCACTGTCCTGCTGTGTCTTTACTACTACATCTACCTCTGGCAGTCCTACCTCAGAAAGAATAAAAAATCAGAAAAGGTGCAGAGAAAGGTGACACTGATAACAAGAGGCATTGAACTGGTTCACTTCAAGTAAAGAGCACGCTTGTAGTTTCCCCCAAAATACAACAGAATCCTTCTTATCCAATCGATACAATAAAGGTTTAGAATTAGGAGTGACTGGAGAATGTGAGTTGGAAATTATTATTCATCATTTCTAAAATGAAAGAAATGGGGCACTATGCTAGCAAATCCATCAGCCATTTACAAATTCAGTCAAACTGGAAATCATTGGATATTACAGAAAATAAAAATATTAATGCCTTTTAAAAATACTGCACAAATTCATGGAGTATATGTCCACTGGTAGCTAACGACCATTGTGAACCAGATGCAAAAACAAGCTTCAGAAATCCCTAACTCACCACCAGCTGTCAGAAGCTGAGCAGGTACATCATTGCAAGGATCACCCTATTCTTGACCCATTTCCTATATTCCTCTCTAGATACCTGCTGTCATTAGCAGCAGCCTGACATTTTATTTATTTTCTTCTATGAGGCTATTAATATAATGTGTCTCTGTTTTAATGGAATTAGTGAGAGTTGAATATATTTACATATATGAATATCACTCTAGAAGCTCACAAAACTCTTATTGTGTTAGACATTTGAATTACGCACAGAAAAACAGACTGAAAAAAACCCAGTTTCTTCCTCTGTTAAATATGACTGAAACTGGCCTGCAGGTTCAAAAATTGTTAGACATAGATCGCAATACATGACTGTACAAACTTCATTGTCCCATGAAACCTGCTGCAAAGCACTGTAA
Source organism: Baryphthengus martii (assembly GCA_013396935.1). Taxonomy (NCBI): domain Eukaryota; kingdom Metazoa; phylum Chordata; class Aves; order Coraciiformes; family Momotidae; genus Baryphthengus; species Baryphthengus martii. The sequence goes on from VWZK01019607.1 coordinate 686,340, forward strand.
GAACTTTAAGGGGAGAGCTGTAAAGAAGAAAAGGAATTCTGGTCCCTACTATAATGGAGATAAGCTGCAGGGAGTAAAAAGTATTAATTGAGTAAAGAGAAAGGCCACAAAAGCATACAAAGAAGCTATTCACTCCAAGGGAAATCTCGCAGTGGCATTACACTGAATGGGAAGGCAGTTTGTCTGAAATGACACATTTCTGAAATTCAGAACCATCAGATACTGTTGCTCATTTAGCAAGCAACATGTACAGCAATGAATTGATGGTTTGAAGTACACATCAGATGCTGTCCAACTATCAGTCAACTTCAAGACAGAAGGCCTCTGTAAGCACAGACATATAAGAAAGCTTAGAAAACAATAATATTGCATTTACCTGTAGCCACTTAGAAATGATACTTAACACATTTACACATTGCATTAAAACTACTAAGTCTGATTTTCTTGACAAGTTGACCTGAAAATAAGGAGGTCCTTCATGTCTGTATTGGTCTGGATGACTGCAAAGGAGCTGACAAACTGCTCTTCATTTCTGAATTTTATGAAAGAATTTTTCTTTTCAATTGTATCATTAGAGGAAAAAAAAGTATATTCTTAGCAATTTTACATCCAAGCGTATCAATAAAGTCAGTATATTGATGAGAAAACAAGCATAAATCACTATTTGAATGTGGGATTGTGCCAATTTGATCTGCAGGCCTAGATTTTCCTAATTATTCACTGAACTGGTTGCTGCAAAGAACCTGAGTTGAAAAAAAGTGTGCTTAAGGTATGGAAATTGTAAAAAATTAGCATGCTGTATAAAATCCATGAAGTACTTCTATTTTAAATATAATTAATCTTTCATGAATTATGTAAGTGTATGATTTATGTATTACTAGGATCTAATATTATACTTATGCAAAGGACTCTACCTAAAATCTTCTAAGGCAGGTACACAGAATAAAATTGCAAATGGACTGTCAATCATTATTAATCTGAAGTGTTAGGAAGCAAGAAACAAATTGTTTTATCATCAAATTCACAAGTCAATTGAGCCCCAATAATAAAACTGTACCAAAAATGATAATAGTTTTTTAGAATATTTACTATAATCTAATGCCTCCAAAGAAGGATTAACAGTTTTAGTATCAGTTTTAATATCCATAACAAAGAACATTCCTAAGATTTTCAGCCCTTTGACTAGTAATACTGCATTGAAGAAAGAAAACTCTTTACTCACTGACTTTTTAAAGCATCTGATTCTTCTTCCATATTTTATTTAACTCCAAGAGAATTCTTGCTACCAAACTTACTTATGTTCATTCCTTTCTTTTCAAGATGTTAAGCTATTAATACTGTAGTATTAAAGTCCATTTGATTTTATGTTGGCTCAATAGCCTCCTAAGTCTATTTGGTGTGTTCGATAAATGAGGAAATTCAATGAAGTGTGAGTGGGTTAACTAGTGATTGATCAAGCAATATCGAGTCAGTAATGAGAAAAATGTGTTAACAGTGAGGAGAAGTACTTTTGGCTCAGAAAAGTAAATGAGACCAAAACCAAGTAAATCCAGTTAATCCACGTTTTTCATCGTGATAGAAACATTTATAACTATCCTCTCTGACAAAAGTCTTAAGTCTACCTGAAATAAAGGTCTATGCTAAAGCTTTATATAAGGCAACTAAGAGCACGCGGGAGCTCAGATCTATCTTGTGTGAAATAATTGAGTTCAACTCAGTTGCGAGTTCCCAGCTCTTGTGAAGTACTTTGCATGAAGGTATTACCAGCCTTATGAAGTACTTCCAAGCAATAAGAACTATCTTAGTTCACAGGTCACTTTAATACTTTACAACAAGTATAAAGAGATATAAGTGGTGGTGAAACTGCACACAGCAGCCCTGAGAAGGACTAAGAACACAAAGAGAATCTGGCTGGCAACACAAGGATGTTAGGTATTGTTCCAGAGATAAGGGACATCTGCATCATCTGATGGATAACAAATGGAGGAATAAGTACCAAGGAGAATGGGTGCCTGTGGCATAGAAAAAGTCTGGAACATTCCTGAGATAAACAGATATGAAACTCAGCTGAGTGAGGACTGGAGAGATGTAATCAGTCCTCTGCTTGTGCACTGAGCACACTGAGACACACTGTGCTTAAAGTAATTTTGCCAGGCTAGAACCAGGAATAGATACGGGACCACAGGAAAGATAATCCAGGATTAAAAACCAGTGGATGAATCAGTCGAAAGAGCAAGATAAGAGCGTGGTTTTTGGCAAGACCAAAATGAGTCCCTAATATAAAATATAGCAGTGGAGCACTTGATAAGATCATAGAATAGCCCAGGTCGGAAGGGACTTTGAAAGATCACCTGGTCCAACCTTTCATGGGAAAGGAAACCTAGGTGAGATTATCTAGCACCCTGTCCAACTACATCTTGAAAACCTCCAGTGAGGGAGACTCTACCACATCTCTGGAGAGGTTTAGTCAAGGATTGTTCTTACTGTAAAAAATTTCTTTCTTATGTCAAGATGAAACCTCTCCTGGTGCAACTTGTACCCGTTGCCCCTTGTCTTCTCCATGTGGCTCCTTGTGACGTGAGAGCCTCTGTCCTCTTTGTAACTTCACTCCTAATACTGGAATACCGTGATAAGGTCCCCCTGAGCATTCTCTTCTCCAGGGAGTAAATATCAAACTCCTCTTTCCTCACAAGGCAAGTTCTCCAGCCCTTTGAGCATCTTTGTGGCCCTCCTTTGGACCTCTCCAGTCTATCCATGTGTTTCTTGATTTGTGGCAACTAGAATCGGACACAGTACTCCAGGTGCAGCCTGACAAATGCTGAGTAGAGTGGGATGATCGTATCTCTATCTCTGCCCATAATGTCCCTGTGGATGCAGCCCAGGATCTGACTTGCTTTTCTTGCTGCAACGGGCATACCGCTGATTCATGTCAGGTCAGGACAGATAGACCTGTCAAGGAGCAGAAATTAAAAGTTTAGGAGTATATCATAGCCCAGAAGTACATTGAAGAGTGAAGGACGCCTATTGCCTAATGTTAACTTGGGAAAAATGGTAAATCATTGGCCAGTTCCTTGTTGATGGGGCTTGCTAGGGCCTCCATCACTGAAGAGACAGACTGCAAGTAAACTCTTACAGGTTTTGTCTGGCCAGAATAAAAGTAGTCAGCTGCATGACCTTCTCAGGGTATATGTTTCAGTGTATGCTCAGGTCTCATCTATAAAAGATTCAGTTGCAGTGAAGACCTACTTACATTTAATGCTTCAACATTTTAGTTTAAGAGTTGAATGACAAAAAGAGGAACACTTCCAATACAAGGAGCTTTAGTTCCTAATGAACATGTGTTAGAATAGACACCTTTGCTGACAGTCTGTATCTTGTCATTTGCTCCTCTTAAAAAAATCTAGTTATAAACAGGCAAATACAGCTACAAATAACTCTTAAACTATAAATGGTTGAGACTAATACAGAATTTTTCAACTAAACTAATAGCTCTTTCAGGTTTCAACAGTATTCAATCACAACTAAGTAGCCTGTATTCAGAAAATATGTATTCTTAAAAATACACATTTTGATTCTCAAAAATTAATCAACTATAAACTAAATAATTTAAAGGAAAGTTGCATCAGGAGAAATGTTAGTGACTATTTATAAGGTAAAAGCTAAAGTGCTACCCTCACAAAAGAAATACCATGCTAGTTTTAAAAATTAAGACGAACCTGAGATAAAATGAGAAGCTATGAAAATAAATAATATATTCATAATCTGTTAAGTTTTCCTTTGTTCCATTTGTGGACTGATAACATACCTATTTTAAGTTGGTCTATGTGGCTAAGGCAAAACTGAAGGCTTTTTTCTGCCTTATACCGGACTGTGAAGCACGTTTCTGTATGGTTTAATGATCAATGTTACAAGTGTAGCCCAGGACTTGCAGATGTGTCATTTACAAACCACTGAGAAACATTTGCGTTAAGACTTCTGTGTAACAGCCTTAGCCTTGGATGCTGCATATATTCTACATCTTTGCTCTGACCAAAAGGGCTCTGGCAATACTTCTCAGAAATTTACTGTGTAAATAAGGTATTGTGATTCAACTGGCAATATGTTTACTAGATGTAGCCTGTAGAATATTTCCTTGTGGTCTGATACATTTAATTTGTGGACACTACAGAGCATTTTTCTGACAGAAGAGAAAGACTCTTCTTACCTCTTGCTAAAAGATGCTGCTACCATTAGGTCCCTGTGAACGGAAGCAGCGAGGCAAGGAGCACATTTCTTATTGTATTTGAGTGGCACAGGAATGAACGTTACTATTGTCTCTGCAGCAGACAGAGGGATGGCAAAACTGAGACCAATGCAACGTAAGATATACAAGACGTTGCATGAAAAGTCTGCATCCCCGCAACATGGTATATCTACTAATAAAGACTTTTGCTGATTGATTACATTCATTATCAACAAGCTAATTAAATTTGATCGGCTTAGTCTTCAGAGCTTTTTCTCATAGCACACACATTTACTAATGGTAAACACATTGTTTAAACTTAAAAATAGGGAACTGCCAATAAGTATATACTATACATCAGAATCTCTAGAAAATCGAGAAGGATGTGGAAAAGCAAAGAATGCTTGATCAGTAAAATTAAGGATACAAGAAGGAATTTAAGAAAAATCTGGTAAAAAATAGGTTGTAAAAATTGGGTTTGTCCCTGAGTGGTTCAAAATATTACAGCTGATAATAATAATGCAGAGAAGCAGATATGTCAAACAGGCAAATTCATATTTGAGAATATGATGGATGAAGTAATAATACCAGAGGATGTATATGAACTACTTTGTATTCCAACAGCAATTAATAATGGTATGAAAAAACAGCCACTGTATTCTGATACCTTAAAATAATTAATGCTTTGTCATTTACATCCTGGAATATCAGATGAGCTGACCAATTAATGCATTGAGCTTGCTGATCAGAGTTTACACTGTTTGATTCTAGTTACTCACTGAAAGGTACTCAAATTGAAAGACTATTATCTATAATAAGAAACAAGGAGAAGAAATTAAAGCTTTTACAACTGCAATTCATAGTCTTGCTGCATCTGGAACTGTAAAGGACTTTGGTTCATATCAGACATACATTTCCTCAAAGTTGTATGCAACTGTAGGCTTTTCTTAAATTCTTCTACTCTTCCTATGCTCATCAAGCTCTTGCTGACTAAACTGGCTTTCGTTCAGTACATCATCAGCATCAGTACATTTCAAAAGTACACTGAATTTTGATGGCATTGCCTTTGCCGTACAAGACAGTGCATTTTTTTGCAGCAGCAGTAAAAGTGAACACCACGAGCAACACTAAACAGTTCTGAGATATTTTCAACAGTAGGCCTTTATTCTGAATGACAAATGTGAATTCAGAAAAGAACAGATAAAATCTGCTGAACATATAAACCAGCCAACAGGCAAGCCAGTGGAACACAGATGGACTGCAGCCATTCCTCACCTGAATTTACGGTATTTCTCCTGAAATTTCCTAGGTATAGTAAATCATATGGGAAAATGGTCTCTCATAGTAGCTCATCTAATAAAATCCATAAGAGATCCTTTTAATTGTCAGAAGATGGAAATATGAGAAAACAGCAGAATGTATTTAATAAAGCAGAAGCATCAGTTGCATGTTCCTTTGTTTCGGCACAACATGCAGTAAACAATTAAACCGCTGTAGCCACAGCTGTATCTTACAGTCTGGGAGCGATGCTCACACAAGAACCGTTGTAGACATAAAAGAGGAATGCAAGCAAGTGAAAAACGTTCTTTAACAGTTACTCCACCTTGCAAACATCTCAGTGAACATTTATTCAGCATCACTTCTGTTACAAGGATGAGGATCCAGTGCTTGGATTCAAAAGCATTGAATAACCTTTCACCTGAAATTCTAAGACCTGGACCCAAGTTGTGATTCTCTTTCAAATATGAGCACATAACAGGGAAAGTAGGCCGAACAAATGCAATTGAGCAGTTGCCAAAGTTGAAAAAGGGTTTCACAATGAGGTTTTGATTTTTTCTGATGTTTTTCCTGATTTTGGTCTTAAATCACAACCAGTATTTCCCCACCACCTTCAACAAATTAATTATAGATAAGTAAAAGACCAGATTTTTTTTTTTAATACATCTGTGCCAACACAGTGTGGCTAAAGTATTCTTCTAATAAATATATACCACCATACAGGACTTTTCATATGGACATAAATTTAATTCTGAAAAGACAGCACATTTTGATTCCTACAACATTCCAATGGAAGATACTCTCCAAAAGTCATAAAGATTGTTAGTGCATAAAAAGATGCAGGTTATGAGCTGACCAGCCTGTACAGTGGATCTGAGTAGATACTTTCAGACAATCATACAAGAATACAACAGAAGTAACAGAGGGGAAAAGAAGCTATTCTCAGAGATGTGTGGCATACCTTGGCAACCAACAATAATAGATGTTTTGGAGGTTTAATTCTGTTTTTTTTTTTAATTTTCAGAAGACTCTCATTTATTTTTGTAATTAGTTGCTTTTCCACCTGTATTGACTTGGCTCTTTTCCCACAGCTTTTGCCACTGAACATCATCCTAAAATCATCTGAACTGTCACTGGCAGGACTTCTGATGTGAAAAGGATGAATGACATATCAACCTGTGACAATACTGTAAATTAAATCTGCTTGGCCTAACCATAAAATATTCGAAGATGAGGTCCCAGGCCAAGGAAAGAAATTCAGCAGTGCAACTACAGTGTTTGAAACAAAGAAAAACACTGCTTGAAAGTGAGATTAACGACAGAAGAAATCTTTACAGATGCTCGAAGTACTGCAGTCTGAATGACAGGAAACAGTGTTGAACGGGTTGCTGGTAAACGGCAACTGGGATCAACTTCTTAAGGTGGGCACAAGTAGAGCAGTATGTATATCTGTGTACAGGTGACAGCAAAATTCCAAGAACAATGTTAGGTCCTATTGACAGAAGTGAGAAGGTATGACTGAAAAGGGGTTACATACAGAAATTGTTTGCTGAACAGGGGCTCCTGTAATGGTGATGCAGCAGTAAAGCAAATGAAATTTTGGGATATATAGAAAAAAATACCAGAAGTTTCCCTTACTTTAGTACGTGGCAAGTAGTATTGTTGTTGTCGGCATATTGCACCTGTTTCTGATCTCCATGATTTGTGAAGCACGAAAATTGATGATAAACTGGAGAAGCGCTACAGTCGCATAACACCCATAACAAAGAGTAACATCTCGTGAGTTTTATATACTCAAACAAAACCAGAACGTGGACAGACAGTCAAGGAATCACTGTAAGAACTTAGTGAAGATTGTGGTAGATTTTTTAAATCAGTATACATTTTTAGTGAAGACTGGATGCTTTTTAAAAGTATCTGTTCTGGATCAAACAAGAATTAATCTAGGGAAGTCTATGTCCTCCTTTATAATGCAGACAGGCATCAATGATCCATTCTTATGCTATAATATATGAATTTCCCAAATTACTGGAAATCAGGTTTTTAGATTCTTCAAGAGAAATTATGCAGTGATACATTATCTTTTGAATAAAATGCAAAATATTTATGCATTTGGTGATCTTTCAAGTGAAAAACATTCAGTGCCATTTTTATTAAACCAAATGATCATTTACAAACGAGTTGCAAAAGCACTTTGATATCCTTCAGCTATCGTCATCTACTTAACGATTTACTGATTAAACAGGACTGATAATTCACTTCCTAAGCACACGAAGAAAAGATTGTCAGAAGATCAGTGTAATTTGTTTATTACAAGTGTAGAGACGGAGACCTACTTGGAAAATATGGCAGTAGAGTTAAATCTTTATGAGCAAGATAAAGATTAATGAAAAGGCAAGATAAAGAATAATAAAAGCAAGCACAATATAAAAAGTGGTTTCACCAATTTGAGTAAGAAGATGTTATTTGAATGCTGTTGTGTTTTAACCACTTTTTAGTGCTAGCCTAAATCCTAAAATGTAGCTGGTCTGTTTTTTTGCTTCCATACAGATATCCCATTTCCTGGTTTTGAGTAAAATCTCAAGACGAGCATCCACATCAAGCACTGGACTAATCTTCAAAGAAAAAGAGTGATGAATGGATGGCGGTGATCTTTGGAGTCACTCTGAACAATAAGAAATTTGGGGAAATTTGACATCAAGCTAAACGAGGTTTCTTAAAGTTTGAGAACATATTGTTCAGCTTTTCTTGGAACACTTAGATAAAAAAGCCACAATGTGCATTTCAATCACTATACCAATTCTCATTTAGCACTTGATATATCCTATTTTCAGTTAAAACTGATGATCAAACGTAAGAGAAAATGACCCTGGCGTAAACAGTTACCAAATACAAGTTACCAGCTCATCTGCAGAACTAGTAAGCTTTAAATCAGAAGGAAATTTGGGATAATTCAGTTTAGCTTAGCCTGTAACAAAAGAATCCAGTCAAATTATTTCACATTTTCTACCCCATAGTATTTCCACAGACATTCACCAAGGTCTAGCTCATTTGAGTTTATTTTGTAGTGTTTAGCCCAAGTTATAGCACGGCTATACTTAAGAGCTTGTCACATTGTTGCTGTAGTAAATACAACCATATCTAAGGTATGATTTCATGCAAAAGAATGACAAAGAATTTCCAAATATGCACCCACCACCACTGCAATGCTACTACTAAATGTGGGAAAGAAAGAAAGAAAAAAAGTTCCAAAACCTTCAGCAAAATAGCATGGTTTGCTCTCCTGGATGCAGCTATGTCCTAAACTAAAGCTGTGTGACCCTTTCTGCCCCCTGCACCATTCAGGTGAGGGCTCTGGCAGACCTGTGCTAGTTGAAGGCAGATAGTGATGAACATTTAATCTATGGGACACTGCAGGGAGATGAAGGCATCTCAAACATCAGCTCATTGGAGGAAGAACCCTCCCAGTATGAGTGGTCATTTTAGCTCCAGACCTCCCGTGTGCTATCTGCTTGTATTAACAAGTTTGAGGCGACTCCTTGGTGTTCATGTAACAAACACTACTGTCAGGAGTAGTACTGATGAATTCACCAGTACAAGTTAGGAGGGAGGTTCAGATAATCAACATATAGTCCTCACACTAATGGCTAAGAACACCACTTTCATTCCTACAAAAAGCATGCTACATCTCTTCAGGCCCATATCATTTGAACTACTGCAGGGTTTTTTTGTTTGATTTTTTTGTTGTTCTAGGACTTGTTAACAGCTTGCAGGCCTGGTTTATGACTTTTCCATGTCACCGTCTTTTTGATCCTTTCATTGCCTCTCCTGTATCAAGCATAAGCTTTGCATCTGTATTTTCAATGCTCTCACAACCTACTTCCTCCCTTATCTATTTTCTGTCATTATAAAAAAAATTAATGCCAATTTTATTAGGCTTCTGTGGTTCATCTGCTGCTTTTTCAAATGAACATCTTTGTGCTTTCTTCCATGCTGTCATTCTTGTTGGAGAAGTTTTCTTTCAACAGCCATAAAACCAACTAATTTTCTTCATCAAATCCTACCTTACGTATTCTTCGCCATGATGTATACACAGGAAGGAGAGTCAAGCTGATGTGCCTTCCCAGCTGATCAATACAGTTTTGTTGTTTCCCTCATCTATCTGTAGCCATCTGTTGTCTTTTGTCTTATACTTTTGAGCACTTCAGGGCAGGGATTATATTTTTGCCCTATATTTCCATACAGTATATCATCTTAATCGTAGTCTAGGATTAAGGCTGCTGGGTAGCATGAAAATACAAACAAATAATAGCAATGGCAAATTTGCTCTAAGTTCTTTGCAGATACTTTTTTGAAATCTAAGACCTAGAAACATGAGGTAGTTCAGGGAAACAATCACTCATTTCACTGTTTTTTTCAGTGCTTCTGAAACAGGTATAGAACAGCAGTGGATCGGAATATCGATTCGAGTGCTTTAATATAATGCTGGATCAGGCTCAGCAGGTCTGACAGCCTTTCTCCATTGTAACTCCTACTAAAGCCAGTCAAAGGACTCTCATGGGAACTGAAGCAGGCCCTACAAGCCCATGAGGCAGCACACAAGAGGAGCTACGCTACTGCCTAGCAAGACTGGTGGCTCAGATAGAGGATCACATATTGACATTTTTATGATCATCTCAAATTTAAATATGCTATATTTTGCAATTTATTTTCTTTTTAGGGTGAATGTAAAAAAAGTTAAAGGGCTGGAACACCATACAGGGTCATAACAAGAGAAAATCCAAAATTATTTCCGCCAAAGCCATAATTCAAGCAGACCACCGTGAGCCACAAATGCAAAAACACAAATATTACAATACATGTATTTATGTGCAAGAGGCCTAAATTTTAATTACCGATGAAACTTCTCATTCCGGTGTCTTCTCTGCGCCTACATGCTCACTTAGTGAGACCACAATATGTTAGAGGGGTAATTTTATCTTGCCCTCAACACTGAAAGTGTTAGAATGTGCCCGTCTTTTCAGAGCACAGCTACAGCAGGGACTACCTGACTCAGCTCACAAACTAGAGGCACAGCATCAAATTTCCCAACCCACTTAATTTGAAAGCCTGCCAAGATAGGTGAAAGACCTTATAAATATGTAAAGCAGGAAGTTCAAATTACACAGTGATGTAAATTCCCAGTGATTGATGCCCTCTTAAAAACAATAAAAATCCTCGAGAAAGTACGACATTGGTAAATCCGTTGTACTCCCGGTGATGTCTGGCGGTGCCGTACGGAGTTTAGACGATGCATTGTACTTTTCGTGCGGATTTTATTTTGGATTTCTACCACTTCCTGGAGGCCAGGGGGAGGCACAGTGGGAGGAACCAAAAAACTCGGTGCCACAGCCATTTTGTTTGTGGGCAGCATGGTAGAATTCTGTCAGTCAGTATAAGGAGGGGTTTTTAAAACAGTATTTATGGAAAAACTATTCCTGCCGTAACGGATGTATCTGTTGAATTTAATGTTAATTTAGTTCTTTCATAAGGTAGGTATCGATATTTGTAAGTAAATGGAGTATTTGTTGGGATTCAAGCCTCCCCACTTTCCAGGAATCATGGATTTTGTTTCAGGCATGACTGGCTTTTTCAGATGCTCCGAGGCTGCTGAACTCCGGCGAAGCTGGGGGGCCGGGGGGGCAGCCGCGGGGCCGCCGGGGNTGTTCGGGGAGCCCTTTGCAGCATGGAGGTGGCTGGTTGTAGGAGAACGAGTATGCGGTCCGTATTGTTACAGCCCTTGTGCAAGGACTGCCTTCTCCGAAGGTAAGTTTGTGATTTTAATCAAAAATATTCGTTGCTGCGGTTTTTTGGCGTGTATCAATGCTGAGGAGGGTTTTCGTTTTATTGATGAACAAAACGTAGCCTTGTATTTCTCTTAGCTTTGATCTCATGTGTATCCCACCCAACGATGTCTCCTTAATAGCGACGATTACTGAAGTCAGTTTTGTTTCCTCTTTAAAATTTTATACACGAGAAGCTTAACAGAAATTTTAGTTCAATTTCAGAGTACAAGAACTCATATTTTCCAGATGGACTTGTGGTGGTTTGTTGTTTTTTTTTTTTTTTTGGTTCTGGCTTTTTGTTTGGGGGGTTTCTTTACCGAGTAGTAAAAAGATCCAGGGCGAAATATGTGGCTGTCTTTATGAATATAATGCAGCTTTAATATATAAAGAAGCATCTTATATTGCTGCTGAATGGTCTGGTTGTGGCTAAAAGAGTTTACAATGCCATTTATGAAGGCTCTTGATGGATTACTTTGGTCTAAAGTACGGTGGAAAACTGCCCTTGGTATGGTAAAGGTGGAGATTGACATAACAGGGTTTGTATTAAGTTATGCCTCTTACTAAACAGTGACCTTTTTAATTGCAAATTAGCGCTCTTGTGGCAATTAGCTTAAAGCATTAGTTATATAAAGGTTCTTATTTCACCACACTTCGTTTGGATGGCTTGGGGTTTTTTTGAGGGGGGAGGGGGCTGGTTGGTTGTGCTTTTTGCTCCCAAGAAGGTACGTTTGGGAGACATTTTGTAATTTTTGGCGTTTTTCTAGGCGCTTTTTTTTTCTTTTTTTTTTTTTTTCACACGGTGGGAGATCTTTTTTTGTTTTGCACTGATGGGTGTTGGTGGCGCTGTGGTGCTCTGAAACAATTTGTGTCCCTGGCTGTAACGGGGGAGGGGGCCAGGGAAGCGAGGGGGGGGGAGAGAGAAAGGTGGGGCACGGTTTGATCTATTATCTTTTTCCTTTTCTCTGTTATCAAAAGTAACCGCAGATTAGTTAGAAAGGCGATTAAATTGTATGTCTGAAAAATTATAGTGGTGTATGAACTGTGGCCCGGAAGAGGCATGACCTCACCCTTTTGCTGGTTTGTGTAATGAAGCAGATTTTTTTTATTATTTTATTTTTTTTATTCCTGTACCTAGAGACCAGTTTTGTTCAATAACGCCAATTTCGGCCCCATCCCCAAAATGATTTTACAGTGGCTGCAGATGAAAATTTTTAAATGTTTTTTGCATACAATATGGAAGGCTTTGGAACACATTTATTGTGCAACTAGTCCATTGTTTGCTTGTTGTGAAGTTAAAGGTTATAGTCACTGCTGGTGATTAAACTATAAGGTTGCTCCTGCTTGTGTGCTTGCATTTGCAGGTTTATTGTTGAGGTCTATAGGAGTTTGGATTGTGTATGAAGGTGGGATTGTAAAGAAGGGGAAACGTAACGTAATTCTTCAGATTGTAACAGGATTCACCTGAGGTGGGTGGGTTTTCTCTTTCCTGTTGCTAAGCGGAGCATGCGTTTTACATGTATTTATAAACATACGTATTAATGTGTGTTTTCTTTTCTTGCAACCTACAGATCACTTTGGTTCAAAGTGCAAATGTTTTAGAAGGCCTTCTGCTAAGATCCATATTAGGTGTTTAAGAAAACAGAAGGGACTTACGTTCTGAGAAGATGGGTGGAAAGATATAGTCAAGCCTATGATCAGAGTATATTAGAAAACTCAACAGGTTCAGGAATAAATTTAACGCACTTTTAAGAAATCAATGTGCCTATTATTTTGGAGTGATAAGAAACTGACAATTTTAGAGACCTTTGAATCTATTTTACATTTCAATGTCTTCATTGCTTTCAAAAAATAAATCTGACAATCACTAGACAATTTGAAACAGTCTCTAAATTTCTAATGAGCATTTGAATCTTCAAAAATGCATTTAGATTTTGTTTTTAAAGAAAATTAGCTCATTAAATTATTTAGCTTTATGGAAACTGGTACACAAGTTAAGGTAGATCTCGGCAATGGTCTCATTTTGATTTTTGTTTGTTTGGGTTTTTTTACTGTTTTTTATGTTTGTTTTTTTATTTGTTTGTTTCTCGGGTTTTTTTGAAGGAAGGTGAAATTTACTTCTGTTGTAGGTAAATATATCTTACAACTTTCTTCCAGTAAGAGATATCTATATCCAAGGAAGCAATCAGCTTTTATCACCTCTCTTCTGTCAGACAAGATCTGCTTTTATGAAGTCTTGGCTGGAGCACAGACTCCTGTTGTCTCATGGCAGTGCAATATGACCATCGCATCTTCAGCATCCTGGTACAACTCTTAGGTTTTGAGGACAAGTATCGAGGTATGAACCTCGTAGAAATTTGGAGTGTGGACGTCTTCCATCTCTGAGACCTGATCACTAGGTCACAAGGTTGGCATTTTGGCTTATGCCAAGGAAAGTAGAGCCAATTGTTGTTGAATCTATTACAGTAATTATAGATTTCAGAGAATCTCTGGATCACTTACATCTGAATAATTCTAATAGGGCAGTGCTTTTCTTCTTTACATTGTGTAGACCAATGTTCGCTTTGCTCATCTATGAGCAACAGTACTGAGCAGATGATAAACTACTGAAGGTAATTTCATGCTTCTGCTCCTCTTGTCATTCTGGACTATGAAAGTGATGATTTCTTGTGACTGCAGCCTGTGCATGCAGGCCATAAATGAACTGATTGCTAGTGATCTTGTTGCTCAGAGGCAGTTTCTGTCTCAGTGAAGTTAGCAAGAACATCAATGCTGAATAGAAATTTGTTTTGTACTTGGTCTTTATCCTATTCAGTTGAGGCTACTCTTTAACATTGGTTATGGTTTTGCAACTTTGATACTGCATCTGAAGTTGCCTGTGCTCACACCTACCGAGAAGTCATAAGGTGAGAGGAATGAAGTGCTGATGTTTTGCAATTCAGTGGGTTCCTCCCTTCTTTTCTGCTTCCTCTTTGAGGCATTGTTGAACAAGAAATAGTTCCCAGCAGATGTGTTGCTAATAAGGAATATGAATTGATTAAGGTTTAGCATTCTTTCAAAGCTAAATAGCAACTAATTTACCTCCTGGAGAAATGCCTGGAAGAGTCATTATTGAGGGGTGGTGGTGGCGCTGTCTGGACTGTGTATTTTAGCCACCCTCCTCCTTCTGAAATGCCTGTCTGTGGAATATCAGGACTTAAAACACAAGATTCTTATTTATTTATTGGTGGGTTTCTTAAGTTTGTCCTCTATATATCCCTCCCTTTCTAAGATGGAAAAATGAGTATATTTTTCTCCTAATACAGTTTTCCTTTTACCTAGAAACTCTATATAGACTCCATATACCTTTAGATCAGCTCGCCTGGCTTAAAACTACTGGAAGTATAGCATCCTACTGTAAACCAAATAATCTTTTCCAAGACCTTAACTCATCCTGATGGACCAAAATGTTCTGTGTGCCTTCGTGACATTCCTCCCACCAATATTACTGGCACTATATACTCAAGTAGGAGGCACAGGGTAATGACGGCTGGCTGTCTAAAATTGTCATAAAAGTGCAGATATGCAGATCCCAGGCAGATTTAACCAGCTTCCAAAGCTAGCCAATAATAATGTGAAAACAGTTCTCCAGATGTGTGCTAGTGGTATAAAAGAACGTAATTTGGGACTTGGTTCAAATAAAAGTCATAACTCCTGCTTCATTCACTCATATATCACTGTGTTCTCTGTTTTCCTATGGGTGATAATATACCTTGGCGGCTGGGAGTCCCGGCTATTCCCTTTTGAGGGCTCTAAAGTATTCATTGTTCCTTTAACTCAACGCTCAACAAGGCTTCAGGAAGGGGGAAGGGTATCTTTATGTTCAAAGCCTTATGAAATAGTCTCGTTTCTCCCCTTTCTTGTTTCATGATTTTGCCCTCTGTAGTACTTCACATCATACATGTCAGCATCGAGTTACAACAATGAATAATTTTTTAAAAACTTGCTTCAAGGGTCACCTACTTCCCAGCTGTGAACAAAAGACAATACATTTCTTGCTTGCTTGAAGTTCTCATCTTCTACAAAGTTAGGTCTCTCCACACCTCTTCCAGACTGATATTTGCATGGCTTTTCAGTGTTATGAAATAATCTGTGCTGCCTCCTATATGCCAGAGGAAACTGCTATGGCTGGCATATCCTTCCACCTTTTGGCATTCTTCATATTTTTCTTCTTTTACCAAATAGTTCAGGAAGTTAATTCATGTTGTAGTGAAGAGGTCCAAATCCTTGTGACAAACCTGGACTTTAAAAGCTGTAGTAAATACGTGAGGGTAGAGAATATCAGTGCTTTGACACAGAATTTCTCTGGCTTGCTGTTGTGATCAGAAAGTATGCCTTGGTCACATATGACCACATACCGGTGGCTGCAGCTTCCATGGCCTTCCTTAGATTCTTAACTAAATCATGTTTCCACTATATCATGTTACCACTGGACTGCCCAGAAGCAATATAATACCAGTTCTAAAAATTTCCTTAATAGGAAGGTTTGTTCATAAATTCCCTACCGGTAATAGCTAGAGCCTAAAATTGGTGGTCAGAATTTGACCACAAAAAGAAGTGCATTTGCTAAATAATTTTCTTTCTGCTTATCTCCCTGTGCAAACAACAGAGAGAGATGGGAACTGCCAAATAACATGTTAGCACTAGTCTTCACTAGTTGTGCAGGGAGTTGAAGTGCTGTTGTGGAGGTTCCGAATGGCAAATGGAAAGTTGCCGAGAGGCATGCCATATCGTACAACAAAAAAACAATAGTTGTGGATGTCCATGTCTATTGGTTTGAGCACCAGTAGAAACATCAAGAACTCTAAATGCTAGTACGTCTGCAGCATGTGGGGATTCAAGGTTGGACCACGTGGTTTCAAATAGTGGGACGCTGACTCTCCATCTTCTCTTATTGAAGACAATCTGGATCGCTTTTGCGAGGGAAAGGGAAAAGGAGGAATTAGATTTTACAACGTGTTGAGCACTAAGATTCCCCGAGAAAGGAACGAGGTGGGCTGGATCTCACCCCTGCTTCCAGGTCGGCTGCATGGATTTTTACTCAGTAATGTTTAAATGTAAAATGTAGGAAGCCCCAGGAACAGTGAGGAGAATCAAGGACTTGGTTCCTGCCAGAATAGTCCTCTTTTTGTCAGGCTCCATTTTGTTTCTTGTCCGGGACCTGTGCTCACAAGGTTAGATATCTAGGTAACTGATGGTCTTAAAGGTGTCCCTATAGGACAGAATATCTTGATGCCTTTAGACAATGTGACTGTTTATTCACAATTCAAGAGAAGTGCCACAATCAGCATCTTCTAAGGATGGATGGAGAGGAGAAGCCAAGCCAGGGGAAAAAAGTCTGATGACTCTGAATACATGCATTCTGTTTGGCCTATATGCATTTATAATGACATAACGAATGAAAATTCTGTATGAAAGTATTCTGAATTCTTTTGTCATCTCTGAATCAATTTCCAAACTAAAAAATGGATATCAAAAGAATCTGTGGGACTTGGAAGCTGTAGTCAAGCAGACTTTCAGATGAACTACTTCAATGTGAGAAACTGTTTTCCTTCCTATCTTCTGTGTTCTTCCTGATTTATTTATTTATTTATAAACTGGGTGATATCCCCTTGCGCAAACAGAATCACAGAATGTTAGGGGTTGGAAGGGACCTCTGGAGATCTAGTCCAACCTTCCTGCCAGAGCAGGTTCACTTAGAGCAGGTTGTGCAGGATTGAGTCCAGGCAGGTTTTGAAAGTCTCCTCAGCCTCTGTGGGCAGCCTGTTCCAGTGCTGTGCCACCCTCACAGTAAAGATTTTTTTTTTCTAATGTTCAGATGGATTTTCCTCTGTTGTGCCCTTTGACCCTTGTTCTGTCACTGGGCACCACAGAAAAGAGTCTGGCCCCATCCTCTTGGCACTCGCCCTTTAGATATTTATAAGCACTGATAAGATCCCCTCTCAGTATTCTCTTCTCTGGGCTAAACACCCCCAGGTCTCTCGGCCTTTCCTCATCACAGAGATGCTTCAACACCCTTCCTGAGTTGCTTACGAATCAGATGAAGTTCAGCAGACTTGGCACTTGTGACCAATACCTGGCTTGTGTGGAGGCCCCTGTGTTAATGACAGTTGTCTGTCTTCTTCTTCTCTTGGACAGATCAACTGTGTCAAACAACTGTAAAACTAACACATTATTTAGTAAGAGACTGAGAATGGAGTGTCTGAATCAGAGAGGGGTGAGGGGGTGAAAGCCTTAACTGTTTGTACTCTGAATGATTTGAGAAAACTACTTTCTGCTTGGTTGTGTTTCCCGGGTTGCCCTGACAGCAGACATGGGGATTTCACAAAGGGCAGAGAGGGGGAAGGAGGCAGGGGGAGAAGGATATGCAAATAATGTCATATCACTTTGGGTTTTCTGAGCCCACCCGCATTAAGAACATGCAGAAAATAATCTGATTTGTCTGTCTTTCTTCTCAGGGCAACTTTGTATTTCCATCTAAACCAAAACTCCCTCTCAACATCTGCCCCACTCCTGCAAGTTTTTTGCATTTTTTGAATGTTGAAAAGCCTCTGAAAATGTATTTTCTTTAGGTAAACTCTATCAGAGTTTTCAATTTTTATGCTTCTGATGCTATAATTAAAAAAAAAAAAAAAAGAGAGAGAAAGTATATACAAAACAATCTTATCAGATCTGTTCTGCATTCAGATCTAGCCTCCTCTGCTGGATATATATATATTCAAACTAATACATGTTATTAACTTGGGCTTTCTTAAGTGTATATATAAATGTTTGGTTATAAATGTGATCACGATTAGTTTGCATCCTAGAAGATAAACAACATCTTGATAACATTTTCTTATGCTTAATTTAGAAGTATAAATCAAACTACAGTGTGTAGTATAAAGGAATCCACATCTGAGAGTGAAAGAATTTTTGTGTTATTGCAAACTAGTAACATCAGATTTTTGAAATCCCAAAGCTGAGTTATTTGTAGTTTTTACCTTTCTTTGGAGAAATGTATTTATCTTAAGTAAAGATGTCATAGCCTGCATTAGGTACTTAATAATACAACTTTATTAATTTGATCTGGAATTCCTGAGGGTTTAGTCATACAGTAGGCATGCTGGTAGATCCCACTTCATTCTAAATATATACATTAGGAAATGCCTCTCCATTCCAAGGTGCAAGTATACATTCCTGCACCAAAAGACTTCTGAAGCTTGGCTAATTCCTATCTAGGTATGCACGAGTGTTTTCCTGAATTATCTGAGGCAAGCGGATATACTATCATTCTGATTCAGGAACTGCAATTTAAATCATTTTCCATTATAAAGTATGATTTAACATCAGCAACGTAATTCCGAAGTTCTGCAAATACTTGACCATACTACCCAGAAGCTCTAAAGCACTTGAAACAATTTTCATAGGATTTCTATCTTTCAAGTCAATCCACCTTGAGAGTGTAAGGCATTAAAGTAAATTATTTATTTTAAAAAGAAAATATTAAAAGTTAGAGTATTTGAGTTTACCTGGATTGAATTTGCTACATATTTGCACAGAGAACCATGCAATTAACAGTGTAGTAGTGAACTCCCTAAAGTGATGCAAAGGAATGTACCTTGTCCCCAGTATATTCCTTTATCCTGGGTTACTGCGTGAACGTTGTGGCAGCCTAAGGTTTTATGTAGTGGTGTGTGTTTGAGGTGGGGATGTGTTGTTTGGTTGGTTGTTTTTACAACCGTAATTTCTCAACATTTGTAGCCTTTCACCTTATCCTATGCCGAATATCAAAGTAATCTATATTTAGCTCTTTGATTAATGAATTAGTAGTTGTGTTGGCAAGAAAAGGTGGGCTTTTTTATTTGTTTTGGGGGTTGGTTGGGTTTTTGTTTGCCTTTTTTGTAGTTTTGGTGTTTTTAGGGTTTTGTTTTGTGGGAGGGTTTGTTTTTGTTTCTTTCTTTCCCCACCCCCTCACCCCAATCCTTTGCATTTCCAGCGAGAAAGAGATAAGATTTTTGCCCTTCTGCTTGCTCTTTTACTGGAAATAGAATCGTAGAAACGTATGATTAATTTCACTTGATTCAGAAATTATTCATGTGTTATAAAGCAATGTTTGCAGAAGTCCATGCCTAAGTAAGAGGTGGCTCGCCTGTCTGCCCAGCTCACTGCCCACCTCAGGTTTTTGTTTTTTTTATCATAATGTTTTAAAGTAATTACCATGAAAGAAGAATAAATTGTGATTTTAATATTACTGTTTTGGATAAATGTTTCATAAAAACACAGAGCATAAAGTTAGACATTTTTCAATTTTTTGTCTCCCTTTTTCTTTCAAAAAAACCAAAACTTTGCTGTAGGGTTGCATTTTAAAACTTTTTCTGTTTTACTACTTAATCCTGAAAGATTATTTTTTGAAACAAGTTGCTAGAGGAGGTGACTAAAACAAGAATTTAAGGTGTGTCTAGTATAATATTTTCGAGGGAGTATGTTTTAGGGAATGACAGAGTAAAGGAGAAACTCAGAAATCATTTATATTTTAACCCTTACAACTCTTAGGGTAACTATTCTGAATCAATTAAAGCTTAAACAAGGAAAGATGTCTTGAGACACAGAAGAGTCTCAGCATAATTTTTGTCTTTTTTACTAATCCTGTATCTAACAGAATATCTGCTTCCACTATTAATGTGTTTTCCCTCCATATATAAAAAGTTGAGTCTCCTGAACAAGCTACATAAAGGAAGCTATTTTCTTTCTGACAGTACTAAACCCACAAACCTCTGTGCTTTCAGATAAATTTTTGGTAAGAGAATGGTAAAATGGATTCTTTCTCTACAGGTGGTGTTGGGACAAATGATGAGTCTGTAAAATAATAGTCTGAGTTATTAGTTCTTCTTGCAGTCTTTCTGCCCCTCCTATGAAGGCAACTGCCTCCACCATCTTTAAGAGCTCAGCTGGAGTTGCAAAAGTAGAAATGTCATAGCATTTGCTGTTCCTCTCTTTAGTTTTGTTTCTTCTCAGTAAGGGAATTGCTGGCTAGTAGCTTTTGTTCCTCTTTTGGATATAGCTCAGTGACATAACATCTTTCAGGTTCAGCTTAGTTTCCCTGAGGATGCTGGACTCTACTTTTGAATGTGTTTGGCTGACAACACATTCCCCAGATAAGATTGCACCGTTAAACTGGCATTGAACTCACTCACGTGGAAAAATATGGCCTGTTATATATGTACTTGAAACTATAAAACCCCATCCATACACAGGGATATGCAGTCAATCTGAATGAAAATAATATATCCGTCATTTATAGACTAGTTCAGAGACTAGCCTTGTAGGCCGAGGTTTTCAAATACAGAATACCACAGCGTATTACTGTTTTGAGTGAATGTTAATTGCATATACAGTTCTATCAATTTTTTTCAAATCCTTTTTGTACAGGTTTATCATTCCAGACTACTGTATTCTGTAGCCTTCACAAACTGGATCATGCAAAGGAAAAGGACAGCAGCAGGAAACTGTAGTTAATAGGGGAATAGAAGTTCTAACATGGAGCTCTTCAAGTGATTGTTTTGATTTATGTAGTTGGGTTTTTTTCCTGAGATGTTAAAGTATCTGACCAGATTCCCACTTGGTGCTCAGTGCAGCTTCCTAAGCAATGGTGCTGACACAAATGGAGGGGCAGTGCAGCTACAGAGGAAGAAGGAATGGCAGAGCAGAAAGCAGGACCTCTGCACCTCAAGCCAATGTTGTTAAACACCACCTTACAAAGTGATAGTCTCCTGCAGAGAACCTGAGAAATGACAGAACTATTGTTCATTTTGGCCTGTCCTGGTTTCATTAGCGTTACCTCATCTAAAATAATGTTGCCTCGTGATTTCCTGCATCTAGTTTTAAAATGTGAAACTCATTGATCGCGTGGTAATTCCTTCTCCCTTAAGTATGGCCACTTGCAACGAAGTGTTAAAAACTTCAGATTTTGTTGCAAGAAAACCAGCTTCTGTGTTTCTGTTCTCAATATTAAGGACACAACTAGTTTTCTAATGCTGCTTTACTAGTCGTTTCTAGTAAGGTACTGCTCGTGAGAACAGCAATCATTGGGTTTGTAGTGGAAAACCCACATGCTCAGGTTTAACACTTCAGAGCTTATTGTTTTACCAGGATGTTGTGTTTCCAAATTTAACATCTTTTAGGCAGCTTTGGAATCTAAAGGATTATGTTCACTTATATTCTGTTGAATGGTGACAGAAATAGGGGATTAAAGGAGTATTATCCCTTCTTATCTCTATTTGATATTTTGCAGTGTGATTTAGAAGTGCTTACAAAAAAAAAGAGGTAACTAAAAGATCTGACCATGCAATACATGTACCTACCTGTTCACTACAGAAACAAATGTATATGACAAATTACTTTCCCCTCATAGAGACAAGACTTGAGGAAGAAATTTACTCAGTCACTACTTGAAATTATGATTCAGAAAAAAACTTCAAACAAGCTTTGTACCTACTGCATCTCAACCATAAACACCTAAAATAACTAAGTGAATACATCATGCTATTCTTTGAGATGCCAAAGCTATGAAACACTACATTATCCTTAGAAAAAAAAAATAAGGCAGAACTTACTACAAAGGCATTCTACGCCGGTTTTGTAGTATGGTGTCTGAACTCTTTTTAAATATGTTTGACAGTTCCATTATCTCTTTTTAAAACAGAGAGTTGACAGCAGCATGTAAGGGTGAAATTCACTATGAATTACATCAGTTCATTTATGGTTGAAATCTTCATGCTGTTAAGATAATTTCTATATGCATCTACTTACTACTCTAATGTGACATTTTATGAAATAATGAAGAACCTCTAGTGTCATATTGCCCTACATTTATCTCATTTTCATCCAAACTCCAGGTAGCTCACTGAGATGATTTAAAAGAATAGAGCTATCTGTAATGTTATAAAACATTGAAAAAAAAAAAATAGAGCTGAGAAGCATATTTGAACAGAAGCCTCACTAGCAAGTATAAAACAGGCATATACATACAGAATCCATACTAGCTTACTACGGAACAAGAGAGACACCTACACCTTTCCAAATACTGCTAAGAGTAAGTCATTCTGGAAAGAACCCCAAGTATGGTAGCCTCATAATATGTCATTTTTTAATACCTGATTACTGAAAGCAGTGGGAAAAAAAAGAGCAGTGATACTTTTTATCAGTTCAGAGTAGTCAGGTCAGCACTTACACAGCTAAAAGGTGAAAAACAGGTCAACAAAATTGCTGCATAAATAAATAATGAGTTAGTGAGCTCTGCAATAGTATAAGCAGGGTGTATAGTCCCAGAGTGAGAAATATTAAAAACTGCAAATACTTACGGATATGCAAGTTAGTGTATAGTTTAGTGTACTCAGCATATTCCTGAGTTTAGAAAAATTCTTTATTATCTTCTGTATGTAAGAACCACATTTAAATGATTGGCAAGTAAGAAATGTGTTTTACCTTTAACACGTTCCAATTTGAGTTGTCTGCTGCAGTTTTAAGTGGGTACAAGAAAAGTATGGTGGGAAAAAATGAATGTATGTGAGGAGTCAAATGTACTTGATTTCTAATCCCAGTTTGACTCTGGATTTCATTGTATCCTTATTTGAGGGGTGAGGGAAAGGAAGGAAGAAACCCTAAAAAACAACCAACCACAAGACCCCCTCATCTGCTGAGGCTGATGAGTAGAATGATAGCAAATTTCACTGCTAATACTAGGCATTGCTGTGGATATTTATTTTCTCAAGAAAACAGGCTTTCCTTAAAAGTAGAACAATAGAAAATCCATATTTGCAATATCAGCCTTTATATTGTATTTCATTTCAACCTTTAGCTCCTTTATTTTATACTTGCCTTTACATAATGTACTTAATTGGAGATAAACTCCTAATATAAAAAAAAAACCCAAGAACATTAAAAAAAAAAATTTTTATAAGTTTAAACAACTATCTCCTAGAATTTTATACCCTTAAAACGCAGTTGTGTGATCGCAGAAGGCACCAAAAATGACACAGTTTAACTTACATGCCCCGTATGTACAGCTATTACGTGATTACGATGGCTCTTAGAATGGGAGACCATATTTAAAGCCATCTTCAGAAGAGCACAGTTCATGCTTAAAGAAACTGCTGAAAGTCTTTCTTTAACTCAGAGAAGTTTTAAGCCACAAAACTAAATAAACACTACAATTTGTAAAGACATGCCAAACGGTGCATACAACTTGCAAAGCAAAATAGCAAGTTGACTTTTTGGGCTTCCCAAACCTGAGTTAGATGATGTCACAAGAGACCCCTTTCTGCAGCTATGGAGATCACGTAGTTGGATCTTCACCCTTAATGCTCAGTGTGAATTTAGTACTTTTGACAAGATTTTATTCACCACCTACATGGCTGATATACAAAGTTCTTTCATTTTAGTAAAGCTTGTTCTTTTAATTATTTTCAGATCATAAAAAGATGGAGCCTTAAAGAAAT
Organism: Baryphthengus martii; assembly: GCA_013396935.1. Taxonomy (NCBI): domain Eukaryota; kingdom Metazoa; phylum Chordata; class Aves; order Coraciiformes; family Momotidae; genus Baryphthengus; species Baryphthengus martii. The sequence continues at coordinate 710,180 of VWZK01019607.1, forward strand.
GCCTCCAATGTTAAAGATCTAATTTCAGTGGTTTGTACAAAAGAAGAACAGCAGTTCAAAATGCTGTATTCATTGTATTTGATACCTTACAGTTAATTAAATTTCCTTTTTTTTTTTTTAAATTGACATATAGCACTTTGATAGTGCAAATGAGTTTACACTTCCTGATCTTTTGCTGAGAGCTGGCAAAGAGTATCTTGGGCATTATGCAGAACATACCAATTTTATATTAACTGCTGTTACAATGAAGTACTGATGTCTACAAATGTGAGGGTTTTGGTAAATGCTACAAAATGGCAAAACTTCAAATATGTCTGTATATCCCACCTGAAAAGAAGGTAAAACAGAAACATCGGTCTGTTTGTTCTGTGCATTTTCCTGTTACCATCTTTACAGAACAGAAATCATGGCTGATGTCACATTATTTTCAAATATCACGCTTTTCATGTTACTAGAAAATTTAGGTAATTTTGAGGACTAATCAGCTGCTGCTACAAAATAGTTAAATGCAATCTATTTTATTGGCAAAACAGAAGAAGCTGATGAGTCTGAGAGTTTCAGGCCAGCACTCTTTCTTAATGCATACTGTCCTGTTTGTATCCAAACGTTACTGTCCTTTCTGCTTGCTCTGCACTTTTCTCCAGGCTGTGGTAGGGTTAGAAATGCAAAGGTCAATTAAGGATAAGTTTAAACGTGAATATTTTTTCTTTATAATTCAGGATTTTTTTATACTTTGCTTTTCATCATGTATTGTTTTTCTTTCATCAGTGTAAGTGGAGAGTTATATTTAGCAGCCTTAGTTTTTGCCACTTATTTTTTGTATTTCATTTTCATTTAGTGTCTTAAGTCAAACCCAATCTATGATGGCAGATGGCTATTTTTTTGTCATCATCTTATCTGTTGGCCAGTTAAATAAACTAAATTACTCACTATTTGTGGAAAACTCTGTAGATGTTTTATGTGCTCTTTATTTTAGGATTACTATCTCTAGTGTGTACTGTAAGCTTTAAAATTAGCGTAAAAAGCAATATGCATTTTTTTAAACATTTGGTTCTGACGTAACTGCTGAAATACAAATGAATACAATATTTCTTAGTTCATGCCACTCTCTATTTTTTAAAAACAAACAGCCAGCAACAAAACCCAACCCTCCCTTAAAAAAACAAACAAACCCAAGTCTCCTTCTCCCTAGTAGCTGTCTCACACTGCCCATTTGCAGAACAGACGGGATTTCCTGTCCCAGAGGTGGTGAAGCTAAATGACTTGCAGGTGAACAGTTTGGAAGACCTACAGGGAAGTCAGAGATGCAAACAGTTGGTTTGAAACTTCTGTTAACAATTGCATCTAGCAATATTTCATCCAGCGGCTAGGAGTTAAGTTAAAGGTTGAGGATGGTATTATTATTAAAGAGGTGATGCAATTAAAGAAATGGCTTTTACCTCTTCTATCGAGATACCAGATTTTCAAAATTACTAAGCAAACCGAGACTTTGCTAACATTTTTGTTGTATTTATGTCCTGTTTCTAAAAGTTCTGTTTCCCAGGAGTAATATGTGATAAAGAACCAGTTCTGTCTACCGATTCTCATACAACATGGCAAAACTACAATATTTTGCTTTAAAGGTTGGAGGGATACTTGAAACAAACCACAATTTTCTCACACTTAAATGAAAACAAACAATTCCAAGAAGGCAGATTTTTTTATGATTTAACTGCAGAACTAGAATTACATTATGACCTAATGCAAGAACACAACATATACATATATATATATACATATATTAAGCAGGTGAACTGTTCCGTAGCTGGACAGCTGTAGCGCTGGCCTGGGAGAAGGGGGTTTGGGGATTTTTGTGGCTGGGCTGCGGTGACCCGGGGCGGCACGTGGGGACATTACCGAGATAAGTGAGACTACATTGCCTATCCCTGGCTTATAGCAGAACACTGCATCAATTTAATCAAATCATTGAGGTGTAAACGAGCTTACCTAATGAGACACGCTCAAATTAGCTCTAGCCTTTGCCTGTAGTTAGCTCGCTTAGAGGGGTAACTGATAACTTCAATCCAAGGAAGGGTGAAACGAGTTCAGGTTTCTGCGCCGAGCTGCCGGGCCGAGTTTGTGAAAGCCTCAGAGAAACGGGCTGGAAAGGCTGCGGTGGAGGCGCCCCGTTCTTACAGTTGTTGGCGCTTGCAGGGAGGTGCCCGCCTTTATCCTTCATTTAGCACGAATGCGAACTCGGTTCCGCGATGCAGGGAGGGCCCGGGCCCGGCCGGT
>VWZK01019607.1:713529-798707 GCA_013396935.1 Baryphthengus martii
GGGCGGGCGGCGGGGCGCTGTCGGCGCCTCGCGCTCTTTGCCGGCAGCCACGGGCTGCTGCCGCCGGGCTCCGTCCGCCTGGTGTCTTTCTACTAGAGGTGGGCAGCGGAAGGGTTTCTGTTGAGGTTTTCTTGAAAACCCCAAAAGTGTCTTCAGAGACAGGCGTTCTGTAAGGAACGTTGTGACAGTCGCTGCGTGGAAATACAAAAGTCAGTACTGAAGTGCTACTCGAAGTAAGAAAATCCGAATTTGGAGGCCCAGAGTCTGTCGCTTTCCTCTCAGTTCCGCTGTCTCTGTGGAGGAGGAAATTTCAGACTTCAGGCTCACTTAATCATTCACTCAGCGCGTTCCAGGATAGGTGTAACATTCAGTAGCTGTTACTGCTGAAGACCCCTGTTGAGCTGGGATATTTATTATTTTCAGTGTTTGCAGATCTTCAGTAATTTCCTTCGTGTAATCAGTTTTTCCACTACTTGTGCGTGAAGCACAGCGAACAGGTGAGAACTGTAGAAATGCAGTTACGGAAACAGCTTTTAAAATTTAGTGGTAAGAACAAACGTGACAATTTCACAGTCTTGAGGTTTGCTAGCTATCGGGCTGCCATGCTCCTCCCAAAATGACAGGCTGTAGAGTTCCTCTTGGTATTTCTAGACATAGTAAACCTTGATTTAGTTCTCTAAAACTTAAAATTTATGTATCTTCTTTAAATATAGTCAGTTTGTTGGGCGGTTGGTTTTTTTGTGGCACTGTTACTCTAAGTGAACCGATTCTGTGAATCCTTACCAGAAGTCTTCAGGATTGAATGGTTTCTAGAGAGTGGTACTCTTTGCACGGTGCTGTCTCCAGTAACTACTTTGAAGCTTTTCTAGTGTAACTGCCTACCATTTTAACATAGTTCAGTCTTCTTAAGTCCTGTACAAACCCGAAGTTGCTTTACACATCCACTAAAATGTATAAAGAAGTATTGGGATCTTTTTTCATGGTGTTTTTTTTTCGGGGGGAGGTTTTGTTTTGGTGCTGTTTTGTGAAGTAAAGGTGCTCAAAACTTTAGCAGGGTATCCATTTAGTAGTAGTATTTAAGCAACAGGTAGCTGTGCTTAGATGCTTATGTTTCTTTAGACACAGTAGATGTATTCTGAGTTGGTACCTGTAATTTCTGAATATGAGGCAGCACCCTTAATTTCCACTTGTACCAGAATTTTGAATTTTGTTGTTTGCTATGATGCTTGCTGAGTTTATTTGTCAGTTAAAGTGAGCAAACGTGCATGCATGCATTTATTTACGTAGAAATGTCTTGTTGCTATCTTTCTCTTTTTTTCTGTTTGCCTGGCAGTTACAAGTTTTCAGGCTAGAAAAGCAGCCTTCATAAACCCGGAGAGAGATGTCCTAGCTAAGGAAAAAGTAGTTCTGGGCAAGGGAAGATTTTTTTGAACGTTAATTGTAAGACTTGTTTCAGTGGTTAATGTTTATTAAATCTAGCTTTGAGGGTTACACTTCAGAGCTGTAGGTAGACACTTTCCGCAGTTAAAGTTTGCTCGTGCTTTTGTTTTAAATATGTGGTGTACACACCCAAACACACGGCCCTGAGAAACCCTGTGTGCTGATGGCAAAACACAGTGTCATCCTGAATCTTTTTCGGATATTCTAACAAATAGTTGACGTTAAACTCTTCCCCATTGGCATTTCTGCAAGCTTGCTAAGTTTTCCTTCTTCCTCCTTCTTGTACCAGTTTTATTTTGGTGTTGACAGCAGAGACGTGATAGTTGACTAGAGTTAAACCTCACAGGTTTTATACCCTACTATACCCTACCCAAACTTCATGCTAGGCAGGATTTAATAAAGTTGGGAGTTTGTATTCTGTAGCAACTGAAGACTTAAGGAGAGGGTTTTTTTTCCTAATACTTATGAAAATAAGTATTTTGTGTTACTGGTTTATTCACAAACAGATGGCAGAATGTCTGTAGGAATCTGGGGGGAGGGGGCAGCTTCGGCTAGTGTGAACAGGTATTTGTAACTATTTTATAGATAGAATTCTAACATTGCCTTGAGTTTTGCATAAATTTGGAGATAAGAGCTCTCCTCTTGACTAAATAACTTTCTCTAGGGAAAAATGCAATCAAAGAGATTTAATTCAAGCATTAAGTCACAAGATCTTTAAATGACTAATTAGTGTTTTGATGCACAGAAAGGAAGCTATTTTGCTTCCCTTTCATCTTCTCTTTCTCCCATTCTGTTCCTACAAAGAATAAATATGGAAAATAGTACATCCTTGTTACTGCAACTGGAAACATCACTTGAGGAGTGATGTTCTCCAAGAGTCTTCTGAAGGAAAACCAACCTTGTTAAGTTCATCTGTGTTCTAAAATATGCAATTGATGAGGGATATAGTAACTCTTAAAAGAAGGGGCAACTGAAGGCCTTGAAGTGATGTTAATTCTGTTGACAAGTAGAGTATACCTTTCTGCTTAGTGATTCCTGACTTCAGTTAGTGGTTTTGTTTGGAGGTGGAAGGCTTATAGTGAAAAGCTCTTTCACACACAGATAGTGGTACTTAAAGTTATCAACTGATACTGTGTTCTGACAGCTTCTAGGGTAAACATGCTGTGGCTGTAGCCAAGGCTGTTGCTAAATCCAAGAAACTAAAAGCTATCAGGAGACATGCATCTCTAAAAGAGAAAAAGCCTTCAAAATGTAATGACACTTCTTATGCAACACTAAACACCCCCTGTATTATCTCAAAATCCTGGCTTTGTAATTTTGACAATCAGACAACAGACCACTGTTAATAACATAGTAATGCGGGTTTGACTATTAATTCATAAGTGCCTGAATAAAGAAGTAGATGGATCAGATTTGTTTATCCTTTCTGAGGGGTGGGTTTTTTAAAGGTGTTGATTTGTGTGGGATGTTGCTTTGTGATTTTTTTTTTTTTTTTTGAGAGGTGTTTGTTTTATTGTTCTTTAACTGGAAATGCAAATTCTAGACTGAAAGCTGGAAAAGCAGAGGTAACTTTAGTTGTTTGCAATAAAACGCTTTACTAAAAAAGACAGATTGAAGCTTATTGAGCATGTTCAGTAGCTTAGGTTTCAAAAAGAAAGCATGCATAGCTTTACAAGCATCTTAGTTTTGATGGCCTCCAACCAAACCAAGGAAAACGACACTTGTTTTCCCTGCCTTTTCTTCTGAAAGGGAGATAGAACGTGCACCACATCCCCAGCCTCTGTATTCTCTTAGATTAAAAAATAGGAACTTAGGGAGATTTTGAGACTTTGTAGATAATAAAAAATTATCCTGTGTAAAATATTCTGACTGTAGCTCTTTTCTTAAAAGAGCGTTAAGGAAAAAGAACAAAGCCTTGTGGTTGAAGCACCTCATATCAAAGTTTATAAGGCATATTTAAAATATCAGGAAGTGTGAACATAGCTGAAGCAGTACCTCAATAAAGAGCAGATATACTTTTAATTAATGTCACTGATGTATACTAGCACACTTAATTATCTAAATAGGAAAACACAGCTATGTTGATGACATTTCTGGAGTAAATAACAGTCCTATAGGTATGGAAGTTATCATGGGGTTTATGGGATTTTTTCCTTCAGGTTTTTTTTTTTCTTCTTGAGTGCATTTGTTATCCTGATATAAATGCTGATATTAATGTGGCCATACTGACGTTTTGGGTGTTACATTTCTGTTTAGTCTTGTGCAGTTCAAGTTTGTACTGGTCCCTGTCCTTGCTGAGGCAGGAGAGAGTTTCAAGTGGTGGGAAGTCCTGTTGTTTTACTGTATTACTCTAAACTCCATCTTCTGTCTAAGATCATGGTCTAGTCATTATTCTTTGCCCTCATCTTAACTCTGGAGCAGCAGCTTTCTTGTCCTACTAGATTTCTGCAAGGCTGATGCACTATGCGGAGTTCTGCCCTTAAGGTTTAGAGTTTAAAATTTGAGCTTGCTTTGTAGTTTTAGTTAGAGTTATTATAAACAGAAAAATTAAGCGCTTGGAGTCTGAAATTACAAGGTTCATTCAATTCTTAACTTTTTCCTTTGCATATGTGTTATGATGTAACTAACCAGTTGCACAGAAGGTTGAATTAAGAATATATGTGAGGTTCTCATCTGTAAATACTGTCATACTCTGTTACCTGGTATTTGAGCAAACTGTTGAAATAGTTTAAAATGTGATTTTGAGCGCTTTAAACTGATAGTTGTAGCTATCTTCCATACTCTGGCTTTGAGGGTGTTTAAAAAAGCTTATTTTGTAAAAATTCATTGTTAGACACATTTTTTTGAATTCCTTTTAACATCAACGTGATCTCTCGGTATTTGCTAAATGCTGTAGAAGACTTGATGAAGATAACCTAATGTTTATTCAAATACTTCAGAACACTTTAAACATATTCTCTAAAAAGATGTGTCTTAATCTAGCAAAGAACTACTTGGTTGATTTCCTATTTACTCACTTTGGATAGGCTCAAGGATCACATCCTCTCCAGTAAATGCTTTGAGCACAGCTACCATAGATGTCTTCCAGGCGATACTCTCACAGAAAATGTGCCTTTCTCTTCCCATATCCATGGTAGAAGCATTGGAAAGCTACCATATCCAGATTCTCTTGCTGCTGAAACAGCTGGTTTTGCCTTGTGAAGGAAAAAAGCTGGTATGGAATGTACAAGAAGGGACCCATATACCACCATCTAAACCAGGAGGAATTTAAAAATGCATGAAGTGAGTGTGTAGCTGAGCTGTAGCTAGTAAGTGTATGAATGGTCTTGAATTACATATGTAAATTTTCCTAATGGTCCTATAGGGCTTTTTATTACATTCTTTCTAGCTTAAAAAACTACATTCTATGTATCCTTCCATAAAAGTAGGGTTTTTCTGCGAATTAAACTGTGTACATGGCATCTAAGTACTCTTGAAATAACCATTACTCTGCTGGTGCACGATCCATTGCTTAGGATCTTGTGGGGGCAGTCAGAATTATATGAAGGTAAAATACTGTAATTGTATCTTCAATTTCAAGTCTTGATTATTTTTCTTTGTAAAGTCAGGGAAGTTCCTATAAAGTTTTTAGTTTATTAACAGAGGAGAATCTGTGTGTTTAATAATTTCATAGAGGCGAAACAGAAACAAGTTTGTTGTAGACTGTTGCTTTAGACAGAATTGCAAACACTTCAGTTCAGAGCTGGAAGAGATACAAGCTCACAGAAAAATAATGGCCTTTTAGCTTGTTGAGATTATTTCAGCTATACCTATGCAAAAAAAGATCCAAGATTCTTAACCAGAGAATGTTGAGAGGAAAAACTGTGTCATTTCACCACAGATGGCTAAATTTCAAGTATAAGAAAACACCCCCATACCATGTCAAAACACGCAGATGATGAAAAGTGTTTTTCTTTTCTTCTTTCTTTTTCTCGAAAAGTGTTTTTCTTTTCTTCTTTCTTTTTCTCTGTGCCCAGCTCACAACTACAAGTAATAGTGGCAGCTTGCTGGGTATTTGACTGTTACATCAAAGTTTTCTGTTCCGTTGCGTTTAATGTTGATCGGTATTCGGTGCACCGGAACATTCATGCAGGTTAGGAAGTCTGGCTGATGGTGAGAAGCAGCACTTATAGTGAGCAATTTATACGCTGCCTCTCACTACCTAAAGAAAATGGTTGATTCTGTGCTGTGAAACCCACCTGTACCAACAGTGGTTTACTTCTGGGGTCACAGGGGTACTGGGGGCATAGACTTCTATTACAGGTTAGGGGAGTGTGTTAGAAGCTGGAATGGGACTGGCTGTCCCAGTCTGAAATCAAAAACAACACTTGCAGTGTTCTTCTAGGAACGAGAAGTATAGGTTACACCTATGAAATTTGGTAACTTCCTGGAAGCTGGCAGTTCCATGTAAAAGTTTAGGACATGACATGACAGGTGGCGTGTTAATGCCGTGAAGAAGTCAGGCATTAGCTAGAAGTTTTGAGCAGGGGACTGCTATGAACGTGGATTGATGATGCGATGTTAGTTCTGTATATGGTGTCAGTTAAACGTGTGATACTGGTGAAGGTGTATGTGTCATGCTCTAAAGTAATGCTGAAAATACTTACAGTTTCAGAAAATAGTGAGAAGAGTTGGTTGATCATCAGTGCTTTAGGCAAGTCAGAGACTTCTTCAGGAGGTCCAAATTCTGTTTTGAAATGGTGGGATATATGAATTAGCAAACCTACTTTGGAAGAATTTCAAGTTCAGGACATTGGTGTACTGGGTGGAGGACGTTATTTTTCTGATTTGTTTATCATCTGTATGAATTATGCTTATAAAAGCAATTGAATTCCACCTAAAAAAGCTGTTGTAGATAAGCTAAGCATAGACCGGTCTTAAGGAATTAGTTTGATGTATGCATACTCATTATTTTTAACTTTTTCTTGGTTTCCCATTAATTACACAAAGAGAAGGCATGTAGCAGCAGTGGCTTTATGCATAGCAGAGTTAACTACATGTTCAGACTTAAGATAGAAAAGGTTAGACTGACTTTGTACTCTGCTGTTTACAATGAGGATGGTTAACCACTGGAAGAGATTAAAAATCTCTCTCAAATGATTTACATTAAGACTTGAGGGGGAAACAACAAACAACAAAGGTAACTTCATTAGCAGTAGTCTTAATAACACAGGAAGGAATACAACTGGCAGCATGTTGGAGTTGGAGGAGTCTGTGTCAGGGTTTAGTAAGTCATTTTAAGTTCTGGCTGGTGTGGAAATCCTTCACCTCCTGGAAATTTTCATAGCCTGTCTCAAGGAGGAGCCCCATAAGGTTATCTTCATGGCAGTTTTTTCAGATTTGATCTATCATATAATGGGCTTCAGCAAATGATCAGGTGTTATTGTATGTAATAAAATATTAATAACATTTAATAATAGGACAGGGCAATACTTTAGTAAATTTACTGTTTGAGAATCAGTGTGACATGTCTTTTCATTTTAATAGCTAACATCCTGTATTTTATCCAGTAAAACTTGGGTTTTTCACAGGAATCTACCTATTGCTAGTTTATTTCAGGTAGAAAAAATGTGTAACCTGGCAAGTCCTTAAATCTGTTAATGTTTTCTTTGAGTAGACCACTTTGATTGTTGCTGTCTCAATAATTGTGCCGTAATTATATGGTCATATATCCTCAAATGTATAGGCTCTTGTTTCAATATCAACTTGTAAAGGGTATTCAGTGTGAGTTTTGAATGACTGAAAGTTAATACATTACTTTTTCAAGTTTTTCTTTTTAAAGCAATGTGTGTTTATGTGTGGGAGTCTGCTCTGACAGAATACTGTCATTCCTGGCCTTAGATATATGTAATAAGTTGCTTGTTCATTTTCCACTTCATTTCCACTTTCTACTTGTAAGAGGAGAAGCTAGCTTTAATATCAAGGAATGCATTAAATGGCTAATGCATCAGAATAAAAATACTGGCTGTTGCTTTTATGTCTGTATATGTCCTCTTCCTGTTTAATGAGCCTTCGCATACGCTCTGCTCTCCCAGTAGTGTATGTATAGTTCTGTGTATTCAGCCATATGTACAGTCAAGGACTAACCCCATTCTAGGAAGATCTGTCTGGTGTAATAGGCGAAGGTGAATTGCAGTAATTGAGCATGGAATGAAAGTTTGAAAACTTCCTGTCTGTCAATCTCTTCAAGCACAGGTAGTTTGAGAGAGGAAACTATCTTAAGCTTTAAGTACCACTCTTGGAGATTTGTTTCCTTTGCATTTAAGAAATTCGTGCTTTTTGAAAGGGAAGCTTTCAAGAGGGTGTTGTTGGAAAGAACTACTTTCCAACATCCGTTTGCATTCATACCTTTATACCAATTTCATGACTTCAAGGTTGTTCCTTCCTAGTTGTAAATAGAAATTAGAGATCTTTTAGCCTTCCTGAAAGACTTGCTAAGCTTCTGTTTGAGGAGAGATATTTGTAGCAAAGGCTGCCCTATATATATATTTGATGCTACTGTCCCTTTTGTATGATAATTTGAAGGGCTGTAGTAGAACAGCAGAACAGAATAGACTACTTCAGTTGGAAAGGACCTGCTATGACCATATAGTCCAACTGCCTGACCAATTCAGGGCTGAGGGAGTTAACGCATGTTATTAAGCACATTGTCCAAATGCCTCTTAAAGAGGTTTGGAGCACTGACTGTCGCTCTAGGAAGCCCGTTTCAATGTTTGACCACCCTCTTGGTAAAGAAATGAGAATCTTCAGATTCTTCACTGATCAACTGTCCAAATCCAAGCAGGGTTACTAGGACGACATTAGCATTTACGGTTCAGTTCTGCATAGAATGTTTTCAAAACCCGAGGACTTTGTGCAAGGCTGTGTTGTTTTGAGAGTGTAATGATTGCGGGTTAAAGATGCAGAGCTTTTTCTGGAGATGTAAGAAGGGTGCAGGTTGTTTTGCTAAACTCTATAGATCTGTAATGAGTCTCACCCAAAATGTCTTTCTTGTTGTAGGAATGGAAATGCTTGATATGTCTTGAATTGTTTCCTCTTATGTCTGTGCCATTATCATTTCCCATGTTAGTCTCTGCAGAGTATGTGACATCTTTTTTTCCATGTATTTCCCAAGACTTAGTTATTTGAAATGTCCCGTTTTCTTGTTTTAAATTCTCTTGATTTGTTCTCCTTCTTAAGTTTCTTTAAACGCTGGTTATAAAATTGTGTTCCTGGTTTCCCATGCACCTTTATGTTTTTGCTTAATGTCCTGGTTTGAGTTAGAACAGAACAATTCTGTTCAGTGATTTTAGTTTTCAGCTCAGTTCCTTTAACTAACTGCACTTTCTGAAATTAGCAGCATGTTTTCGCAGGCAGTGGCTGCTTCTGGCAGTGATAATGCCCGATGTTTAGAGTTAGTACCGGGGACTGATGTGCAGACCAAGGCCACTGCTGGATCTTGTTTACCACATTGGGGAGTGCAGAAAGTAAAAGCCGCACCTGCAGAGAGGAGCGGGCGGAGAGGTGCCCTTAATCTGACCAAGGGGGTGTTCCATCCCATAGATGCCATATTCGGCTGCTGGGGGCCCTTGCTGGGTTGCTCTCAGCTCGGGGGGCTCTTTCTCTGGGTCCTTGCTCAGATTCTTCCTTGTTCCTTCAATAACTGGAATCCAAGGAGGACTCTGCTCGTTCTACCTTCGATCCTTATTGGAGTGTTCCTGAATCCAGTACCACAATCCAGCTCCTGAACATGGTTCCCATCTGCTGCTGGGCCCTGTCTGGGACTTTCCTGGTGCCTACTCCACAACATCAGTGGTGATGGTGATGTACTTGCCATCGGCGGGGTGGGGGGGGGTTGAGTTCGATAACTGGTCGTGNCTTTCCTGGTGCCTACTCCACAACATCAGTGGTGATGGTGATGTACTTGCCATCGGGGGGGGTTGAGTTCGATAACTGGTCGTGTATATATTTGTATATATTCCTTTTTATTGTTGTTGTTATTTTCCTTTTCATTAAAGCTGTTGTAGTTTCCTTTTCTAATCAATAAGTCTCTCTCCCTTATTCCTTTTCTCTTCCCCTTGGGGAGGGAGGGAGGTTAACAGAGAGTACCTGTTACAGGTTTTAGGGCTGCCCTGACCCTAAACCACAACACTTAAGAAATGCAGCTTTCAATTGTGTGGTAAATCTACAGCCCTCACCCCCAGTTCTGTATTAGTATTTCAGCAGGACGTGTCCTGTGTGCCTTTTTGATAATACTTGCATTTTCTCACTAAAGTACAAAAAGGGAAAGAAAGATTTCTGAAAAGAGTGGCAGAATATAGGAACTGACTTCAGGAAGAAGATTTTACAATATTGTGATCTGATTTTTAGTATTTACAATTCTGTAACCTAGATATATCTCAGAAAAGAGCTGAATTTAAAACAGCAGAGTGGTTTTATTGGAAAATTTAGGAGTAAGGCTACGGGTAAAAGCTGACTTGAGTTTGAGCCCTGCAGAATTTTTGTATTTTGTGTAGTTACTGGAATCCTTCAAGTGGGTTACTTCTACAAGATCGTTGAATCCTTCAGATGCTTACGGATAAATTTATGCACTCTCTTCTTCCAACTTTTTTTTTTTTCAAACTGTCATGTTCTTTACCAAACAGAATGACCTTGTTTGCCCTTCTCTTGCTGTTTATTGTCTATGTTGTTAGAAGAACGTTAAGATTAACATTACTCCACTAGCTTTGCTTTCTGATGAAGATGCGGTGGCCTTAAAGTAGGCCAAGTACTATCTGAGACTTCAAATGATAGGAGTGAAAGTAGTTTAATAGTCCTATTCCATTGTGGTGATTTGACCCTGACTGGAAGCCAGGTGTCCACCAAACCATTCTGTCATTCCCCCCACCCCTCAGCTGGACTTGGGGAGAAAATAAGATGAAACCTGGTGGGTTAAGACAAAGGCAGTTTAACGAGAAGCGAAGCAAGACCGCACGCAGAAGCAAAAGAAAGATACTTATTCTCTCCTTCCCATCAGCAGGCGATGTGCAGCCTGTACGGGGAAGTGGGGCTGCAGTACGTGTAGTGGTTGCTCTCTTGGACAAGACAATGTCCCCCTGCTCCTCCTCCTTTTTCTAGTTTTTATAGTTGAGCTGGTGTCATCTCGTGTGGAATATCCTTTTGATCAGTTTGGGTCAGCTGTCCCGGTTGTGTCTCCTCCCTGGATCTTGTCCACGCCATCCCACTGGGAGGGAATGTTGAAAAAACAGCCTTGGTGCTGTGCTGTGCGAGCCCTGCTCAGCCGTAGCCACAACACGGGTGTGTTGTCAGCATTTCTCTAGCTCTCAGTACAAAGCACAGCACTGTGAGGAAAATTCACTCCACCTCAGTCAGATCCAGTACATCTATCTTGGGCAACCAATGTATTTCATTGAGCTAGATTTTACAAAACTTGAAGGCACTAAGCAAGACTTTATTGTTTTGCAGTTTGTATGAGTGGAAGGAACTTGAGCTACCAAAAGTGAAGTAAGCCAGCTTCTGTTTTTTTTGGTCAGTAATGTCAAGTTTGTTCAGTGTGAAAAAAAGTATGTGTGGGAAATAATGAAACATCCGTGTTTACCAAGCAATTCTGTCTAAAAGGGTCTTTATCAGATCTGTAGGATAAGAGTGACTAACAACTTTCTGTTGCATGTTTATTCTCTCCACCTTCCTCTGAAGGAAAGGTATTTCCTCTGAGGTGTCTTGAAGTTGTTTAGGAATCTGCTTAAAGGTAGCAAAATACTAAAAACAAAGCTTGTACGTCTTGGACTGGAATGGAAAGCGGTGAGGAGTTGGTTGTTTTTTTTATGATCTTCAGGGCTTCACTGGTATTGCTCTTCAGTTATTTACTAGCTGTAACTTATTAAGTGCTAATGTCACGGGCATGTTGTGTGACTAGTCTGGTCAGAAAATTACAGTTTCATTGTATGGCAGGATAGTATTAAGTTCCAAAGCCATCTGGATGTGACAGGAAAAACATTAATGGATATTCCTGTTGGTAAATGAGAGTATCAGAAAATCACACACAGAAAATCGGAAAATGAGGTGAGATATCTGACATCTTACTACAGTTTAATACAACCCAAAATTTCTTGATATAATTTTCTTGAAAAAATAATTTGAATGTTTTCTAATATTAGTCTTCTCATGAATATCATTATCCTATCTCTCAGCAATGTAAGTTTGACCTCTTACTTGACTTGCACTTAAGAGAACTCTGAGTAAGAAGCACTTTTTTTAGTTAATAGAGAAGGGAAAAATTTAGCAATAAATTTGCTGGAGAGTGTCTCATCCTTGACTGCTTTGCACTGTGGCCAGGAACATATGTACAAGTCAATTTTAGGTTTATACTGGATGTTTGTCTTGCGGTTTATTCCCACCATTAACAGGGAGAGTAAACGTGCCCATAGGTGTTAGGCTGCGGTGTAATTTCTCCTCAGATAGTCACAGAGCTAAACGGTAGTTGAGCAGTGTGCTCTCTGCACTGTTTCAATCCTTTGCTCTTTCACACCAGTTAAATATAAATTACTTATTCAGGTTATCTGGGAATGTTGGACAGTCTTTGTTGCTGACAATTTGAAGGAAGTCAGACCGCCACTTTAGCAGGTGCCACTTCTACACAGACTTAATTGAAATTTGAAATCCTAAGCCAACTTTTGGCAGCAATATGATTTCCAGGGATGGAGAGAACATCATCTTACTTTGGCTTGTTTACCAAACTAACTCTACTTGTCCAATCTTTGTCATAATACTTAGTAGTTGGAGGAAGTAAGTTTACATTGTCTTGTGGATAGCTAAGTGCTTCATTGGGTAGTTCCTTTTAACTTAGCTGTTGGGAAAGGAATAAAACCTGCTTAAGGAAAAAGCTGTGCAATAGCATATATTTGAGAACTTCAGGTAGGTAGTTATCACAAGTGTGCTGTCAAATACCCAAAGATGCAAAAGAAAAAGATTTGCAAAAACCTTTTGGGCATCTTCAAACTGTTATTATCAAGAGCTCAAATATTATATTAATATAGCATATATATTAATATAATATATAGTTCTAATATAGTATATATATAGTATACATATATATATTAATAGTATATTATTCTAAAAAGCTCTGAAGGCTTGAAGACTTTTCTTTCCATGTTTCAATGATGTCATATTGATAAACCTAAGAGAAACAGTCTGCCCCCAAAACATTGAGGCTTAAGTGTGGTCCTAAGTACCATAGAGACTCCTTTGTGATAGACTGTAGCAAGTATTTTGTCATCACTTGTTAGAATTTCTCATTAACAACACATTTTATGCTTATCTCTATCACCTTATGATGTTGATTTTGCTTTCTGTTGGTCAATTACTGTTTGGTCTTTTTGTTTTCAGCATGGGGAAAAATACTGCAGGAGTCATAGAATG
Source organism: Baryphthengus martii (assembly GCA_013396935.1). NCBI lineage: Eukaryota > Metazoa > Chordata > Aves > Coraciiformes > Momotidae > Baryphthengus > Baryphthengus martii. The sequence continues at coordinate 726,406 of VWZK01019607.1, forward strand.
ATCAAACCATTCAATGCGGTAAACAGTATGAAACTGCGACTGGCATTGGTAATTTAGAAGTGTAGCATTGTAGACAGCTCTAAATTTTTATCTCGTTTGTGCAGCGTCGATACTTTTCAAGATACGATGTGCTAAATAATCTTTTATAAATATGCCCATTAATGGCAGTATAGCTAAAATAGTTCTTGCACGGAAGGGACATGATGAATTCATGCAAGGTATAGAATCTCACTTGCATCCTATGGTAACGTAGAGGGCACAAGGTGGTGAGAGGGAGAGGCAGAATGTCTAGCGTGGTAGGGTATTTTCTAAAGTCCTGTACATGGGTTTCTCTGCTGATACGTGGACTACATTCTTGGAGCCAGTATTTGGGAAGGGCACAAAGCAATCTCTGAAATGTTGTGGTTTAGGCTCAGCCAGCAACTAAGCACCACAAGGCTGCTTGCTCACTTCTCCCTCTCCACCCCCTCAACTGGTGGGATGGGAAGGAGGATTGGGAGAAAAAGGTAAAACTGCGTGGGTTGAGAGAAGGAGGGTTTAATAGAGCGACACAAAGAGAGAAGAAACAACAGTAATAATAATGAAATAACAATATTATTAATAATAATAATGAAATAATACATAAAAGGAGTGATGTACAACCTGTTGAAGGAACTGCATGCCCTTCGCCCGGCCAGCTCCCACCTTATATACTGAGCGCAAGGTCAGTATGGTATCACATGTCTTGTTGGACGGTTCAGTTTGGCTGTCCTGGCTCTGGCACCTCCCAGCTTCCTGTGAAAAGTAACCCTGTCCTAGCTGAACTCAGGACACATGTCTATTACACTTCAATATATTAATATACATATTATATAGTCACATTAAATCATGGATATTCATACCACTGTAGCCCTGTGTAGCCAGGAATTGCCCATTAGCAATCAGTAACAGTCTGCAGCTGCCCCTGTGGTGTCACAGCAGGCAGCTCTACCTTGTGACTGTTGCGGCGGGGTTCAACTGTTCTGCCTGTGGGTGGTGGAGGAAATAACATTGATCTGTTCCTTGAGAGATCAGAGGTACTTGTGCTATGGGTAGAGGTTTTTACTAGTGCAGTAGACATTGAATGAAGACCCAAGGAATGATGGAAAGTGTCAAGGCAGCTTGCTGGACATATAACAGGTGCTCTCTGTTAACTCCTCTCCCTGTCCAAAGAGGAAGAGAAAGGGAATAAAGGAGGGAGAGTTATTGGTTAGAAAAGAAAACTAGAACAGCTTGTATGAAAACGAAAATAAAAATAATAAAATGGAATATATACAAAACCAGTATCAAACAACCCCCTGCCACCCCCCCGTCCCCGTGGCAATTATGTCACTGTCACCACTGGTGCTGTGGAGTAGGCACTGGGAAAGTCCCAGACTGGGCCCAGCAGCAGATGGGAACTGTGTTCAGGAGCTGGAATCTGATACTGGATTCAGGAACACATGGATTGGGATCAAAGGCAGAATGGACAGAATCCTCCTCAGAATGCGGCCATTGAAGAAGAGGGGAAAAGCCGAACAAGAGCTGAGAGCAGCTCTTGACCCTCGTGATCCCCCAACTTTATACTGAATATGATTTATATGGGATGGAGTAGCTCGTTGGCCAGTTTAGGGTCACCTGTCCTTTCCACTTACCCCCCACAGGTGTGACCTTTTACTTTCTCCACCCCAGAATGGTACACAAGATCCAGCTGTGGCCTTGGTCTGCACACCAATCCTTGGTGGTACCTCTAAGCATGGAGTGTTACAACTGCTAGGAGCAGACACTGCCTGCGAAAACATGCTGCTAACTTCAGAGAAAGCAGTTAGGTACAGACTTAGCTGAAAAGTGGAATCAGTGAACAGAATTAGTTCTGTTCTCAAATCAGAACATTGAGTAAGCGAAAGGTATTAAAATTCTGTTTCATTTGGAATAGGGTGGGCGATGATGTGACACTGAACAAAAAACCTTAGCTGGACTAAAATTGACAATGTGGCTTGAACTAATTGATACTGTTTCCTTGTAAATCATATTCAGTAGTCGTATTTTGTCTCAGTGGGACACTTAACTCTCACTATGTGCACAGAAACGATAACGATGACAGTTACAATGCATTAATCTCAAGAGCATTAAGGAAATGCTTGTCCTTAGAGTAAACTTTTTTCATTCATCTCTGTTACTCCTTCTTTCTTCTCTTCCTCCATATGGCTTAACTGTCTTTTACCTGTCTTAGTTGTTCAGTGTTTTTCCCATCTTAAAAAACAAGTTTTATCATAACTGCATGTAAAACACCATGAATTTGAAATGCTAGTCTGTCTTCTGTTTTTAAAGACAGTCTAAATAAATATGGAGATTAAAAGACACCAAGAAGAGCTGACCTGTAAAGAATAATGATTTGGTGCCTGACTCATAGTGCATGTAGCACTTTGTCATTCAAAGCACATTTTTACTGATCAGGAAACTTTTAAGTGGATATTTAGCCTGAGCCTTTCAGTTTAATACAGGACTCTGCTCTAGGTAGCATCTTTGTGCAGTCAAATGTAGCAATGTGCAGTCTAAGCCAAGAAAATTGTCTAAGTCTGTAGATCGGCAAACTGAAGACAGGCGTCTGCAGCAGGAAATACATAGATAAGCTCATCACAGTGGTGTAATCTTTGGAAAATCTATTTTTAAGTTATTGAGTATTGCACCTGTCCCTGTCACTATTGAAGAAGCCCATTTCTGCCTTTGTACTGTCAGAGTCAGACCTGCAATTCTGATCTGGTGTGTGTTGTGAATACAGAAGCCAAGACAGTTTAGTTGAAAAGCATTGGTAGGTTTTACTTGTATTTTCCTGAACATATTTTGACAAAACTTAGTTCTATAGTAGTTGTTAAGTAGAATTCTTTTTTACTAGATGCCTTAAAGCAGTATAACTATCGAATATGTCTCTTCTAGTGTTTGTGCCTTTAGGAGGGATTATTTTCATTTTCTCAAATGTCACAGCAGCTCACTTGATACCTTGCTGTCTTGGTACATGAAAAAGTCTGAGTTACAAACTCCCAATGCCTTTTTTTTTATTTTCTTATAACAAAAGCCATAATTTGGAGGAATGTGAGATGGGAACTTTGATATCCTTGGCAACGTGACAGTTCAGGGCACAGTCTTTACCAGCCTATGCGCATCTTATGTTTCTGCTCATCACTATATGACAGTTTATTCCTATTGTGTGTCATATGGAGGAATAAGTACTTAAAATGCAGATATTGTGGAGTCTACAAAAGTGTACTTGTTTAACAGACTAGCTTTTAGTCGTTATTATGATTTACCATATACTTCTTCTACAGACTTTCTTCTCTGTAGCACTGAAATGGATAATGCTAAAAGGGTTGTGGTTTTTTTTTGTTTGTATTTGAAATCAGAAATAAGCTTGATATTTTAAGGTGTGCTCTGGAAGCTTCTTTAGTTTAATTTTTTTTAACTGAACTGTCAAGTGAGTTTTTTCTATGGAATGCAGATGTGGCTTTCTGAAAGGTGCTTACATTATTTAGGTTGTTACATCAAACTTCTTTTTGGTGGCTCTAACATGAGCTGCTGAGCCTTAACGCATGAGTGGACAAACTTACACACATGTTGATACTTGGTTCTCTTGATAATGGTTTTGATGTTTTGCTGTCCTCACATAACTTGAATACTGTGTAATGTTCAGTATAAATCAAGTCAAGTTCTATTACTACATAAATGTGAATGCCTGCTTGAGATAATGAAACTGTTCTTTACCAAAGAGGTAGTCAAACCTCAAGAATGTTGTAAATGAAGCAATCTTACGGGAAGGTGCAGTTGTAGTGTTACTTGTTAGAGACCCCATGTAAACCCCATGGTTCACTCTGATTTATCTTTTTTTTATTACTGTGTTTTGTTCATTTGTGTTTTTCCCTCAGCCAGAAATAAATTTGCATATGTGTTGAGTATCTTTCCAGCCTCTTAACATGAGTTACATGGTGCACGCTGGACTAAGAAGTTCATAGAAGAAGAAATTATCAGACTACTAATCACAAAGGCCAAAATAAACCTGGCTTGCACTTCTAGCTTCTGATATGTTGTGGCTCAGGGAGAGAACAGCTGTGGAAGTATGGCTGTGGTTTTTGCACTGTGCTTGCTGTCCTTGGGAGGGATGTCCATGGGCGGCTCCTTGAGATCGTGTTAGGCAAAGTGACACTGAGAAAAGCCATGCTTCTCTTGCAGTTAGTTTCCAAAAATGCTTCTACAGTCTTTGAAGAGCTTGTTACTCATAATGCTTAGCATTTTGGTTAGCGCAGTCAACCAGTTTTGATATTTGTTCATTTAAAGTCCTTGAGTAGTTGCACAACTCGATGTTTAGAGATCCATCCTTCAAGGTCCAGGTAGCATTAAGTTTTGGAGTCTTACTGCAGATTCTGAGAGGAAAAGTAGTAGCTCTAGATACTGTTTTCAGGATCTGTTTTTAATGCTTTTTAACAGAAGAAACCAAATCCTGTTCTTAATTATTTTTTTTCTCCAGAATATTTGAGCATTTGTGGATCTGGGAAGCTGTTAATCTCTGCAGTTTGTGCAGTCTGGCCTATAGAAGGGAGTGTTTTTACAAAGGTGCTTCTCAGACTATGTTACGGCTTTATTCTCTTACCTGGTGTTTTTCTCTTCCTCACTTGTCTGGATTCTGTACTGCTGCTGAGTTGATTAATGGATCCAGATAAGCCTTAACTGCAAAGGAAAAGGGCTTGATTTAATGAGGGTGATTTTAATATATCTTTTCTTCTGTAGTTGATGGAGAAAAATTTGAGAGAAATGTAGTATAAAATTTCACCCAACTCAGCTGACTTTTTAAGTCCTGTTACCTATCCAAAAGTAAATTTATAACTTACCCTTTAACTTCACCTACTGCTGTGTGTTGTATTCTACTGTGATAGGTTACTGGAATAGTTGAGACACCCTATCTGTGTCGAAACACAAAACCCGGTGTGCATCTGCAGGTTAGTATTGTTTAGAAGAGTAGTGAAATTGTGGAGAAACTCATTTGCTGTGTAGTTAGGCTACAGGTTACTCATTATTCAGATGACACTGGTTTTCTTATCAGTGCGCTGTACTGGTAGCGGTAGGATCAGGTTGATGTAACTCACAGAAATCCTGGATACAATTGTACAGCTTTTGCCATCCAGAGTTATTTGAGTTGTTCTGCAGTATTGCTCAAATACAGTAATGTTTAAGCAAGCAGCAAGGTATTGCTGCATCTTTCTTTTAGCTTCAGAACTTGCTACAGTTTTATTAAGGGTCAACTGATGAAATGATCTTGAGGTTCTGTTTTCATTTTCCTACATACAAGGGGAAAGCAATTCTGCTATAAAGATTTATTCAGACTCTCTGAAATGACTTTGACACATCTGGTAAGGGAAGGTTAAGTTCCAAGGACTGCTTTGCTTCTGTTGTAGACTGTATTCTGAAAGCTGTATTCCTGTAAACTGTGTCGAATCTTAGTTCATTTTGTGTTACATTCTGATTTCAGCAGGGAGATCATGCCCTGTACTACTGAAGTATTATGTTAAAAAAGTCTTAATGTGTTCTTTAGAATCCTTTGTTTAAGGGAATTTATTTAGTTATTGAACTATATTCTGTTTAGTATAGTTCACTGAAATAGTTTCTGTGCATTGCATTCCCACAAATCACAATGATACAGCTGGAACAGCAGGCTGTGGTGAGACAGGGAGACTTGGACAGGCTTATAGTTAAGTCTGGAATCTTGAGATGTGACTGTGTAGCAAAGTCACATGAGATGGGCTGAGCTGATTTAGCTGTGTTGGTATTGAAGGTGCAATTCCACTGTTCCTTGGTCTTTACCTGGTTAAGCTTGCAGCAGATGACTTGCCTAAGAATAGCTTCCCTCCCCTCCATGGGTTGCAGGGCTGCACAGGCTGAGGAGTTCCATGAAAGCCAAAGTGGCTACAGAGGGAAAGGTGGGGGATTTTAGTGGCTGTTACTAACACTGTGGAGATGGGATGGCTCATTCTGCTAGTATTGAGCCGTTAGCAGCAGTTGGAAATATTTTGCTTAGGAATTGCTAAGTCCTATGGTTCTGAAGGCATGTAGTGCAGTGGTGATTTGGCAAGCAGGCAAGTCGCTTCGGTCTTTTAGGTGGTCTGTAAAGAAGCTGTGTCTGGGAAGTTTGAGGTGGTAAATGCTGTTTGTGAACAATGCTACATAATTAATGTGTGTTAAATACCAGAGTCTCCCAGATTCCCAGGGTTCCTAGGTTGTGTACGTTATCCTGTCTAGCATGTCAAGACATCTGATTCTTCATCTCTGCCTGTCAGTTTTCCACAGTAATTTAAAATACGAAACTTGACAGCAAATCACTCTCCATTTCTCCTAGCGTCGTGATGTCTAGCGCCAATGTTGTTAGACTTCTGGGTCAAATGCCCTGTGTGTCCTCCAGCTCCCTACCACCGTTTACTGAACAAGCATAGCAGGTGAAAACTTCCCGGAAGTTATAAGTATAATTTGCTGCTGGAAGTCCGTGAATATGGAAGTAAGATTTTTCCAAGAAAAGGGCAAACTCATTGCTCACTCTTAGAAGTGTCCAGTTTGAACGTGGGGAAAGCAGTTGACTGTGATGCTCAAGACGATGTGGCTGACCTCATTTCTAACCAGTGTTCCAAATAAAAAGACTATGAATTATCAAGGTTTCTTGGTGCCTGTTAATTACAAAACCATGTATTTATAAAAGTATGTTAGATCACACAACCTTTTCACTGAGCAGCTACTGTTTAATCCTGTGCAGCTATTTTAAGTTGACGTTTGTAGCAGAGACCTAATTATTACAGTAATTACAGTGGAATCCTTCTTAATTGACTACTCATGAGACTGACATCCGTTGATTAACAGAAGTGATCTCTATAGTTTTTCTCCGTATTTGGAATTTGAAGGGACATTTTCGAGCTGTGCTGTAACAGTTTTCTCTACTGCATAGAACAATTCTGGGCATTGAGAAATCTTGGCAGCCTCTGAGAGGAACATCTATGGCCATGTGGTTTGTGTGAATCTTCAAGCAATTTAAATTGATGTGGGAAGGTGTTTACTGTATGACCATATATACTAGTAGTAGTAAGAGAAAGAGTGCTTACAATTGCTTGTGGACCAGAGTGAAGGGAGGAAGTGATCTGTCATCTTCCTCAGGACCGATGGGTCACCTTGTCACTGTCTTCACAAACTTATCAGAATATCTTTGCTGTTTTGCATGTAGTAGCATGTGACTGAATATGCATGTGAGGGCAGGAAAAGCGTGATGTATTTATGTAGAAATAAGTGCTTTTATAACAAGCTGTGAAGCCTGTTGTTCAGGAAGAACTGACCATTTTTGCTTTTAGTCATGCTAGAAGCCACTACAGAGCCACTTGCTGCCCTGAAGATAAGAAAAATACAAAGGAAATCTGGAGTATCTCTTAACAGTCTACATTAATCTGAGACAGCTCCTGTGTCCTGTACCTTTGCTTGCAGCACCACTGGTGGTTGTCTGTCTCTGGGCGAGCCCTTTCCATTGCAATGGCAGATAACTACCTGCCCAGAGTCCCACAGAAACATATTTCTGATGTGTGAACTGACTGTAGGGAAGGAGAAGAAATAATATAAGTGAGGAGTGGCATAAACCCCCCTGTATTATCTTCATTTTGTTTCATGTAATTCTTTGAGATCACTTTCCATGATCCTCCTTATCTTGGATGTAAATTATTTTGATTAGTAAGTTGCAACACAACTAAAATCTGGTAAGATGAGGAGAAGGTGAAGAGCATGAGCTAGTTTGGTTATTTTATTCCTTTCTGTCTCCTTTGTGCACAGACTTACTGAATTTAATCTGTGGACAAATTTCCTGTAGAGTGAATTGACCATCACTCTTCCAAAAGAAGCCACCTTCCCTGGTCGTGTAGGTGACAGCGATCCTCATATGGCTCAGAGCCAGGATACGTATCCCATAGCTCCCTGAGCCAAGGAAAGGGGGAAACTGGGGAGTGATGTACATGCTGTAGGTCATAGGAGTGCTTCAGTAGGTCCCTACCCTAAGTTATGGAACGAGTTAGTCGGAATGATCTGGACGTGTAGCTGGGTCTCCTGGCAACTTTGCTGTGTTGTGCTCCACCATCCTTCCACCAGTAAAAGCTGCTGACCTGAGATGACTTAAGTGTAGGAACAATATTGTCCCTGCAAATTCAGCAGCCAAAAACCTTTAGCCTGGTATCAGGTTGCTCTTGCACCAGTTCGTCACCTCTAGATGACATAGCTGACAGCTTCTGAATTTTTTTCAGTTTGTAATGTTTTCTCGTTCCATCTTTATTACCGAGTAACGTGTTTTGTGTTTAAGATGAGCTGCAGTTTGGTTAGACTCTTCTTGTGTTGTTTGTTGGTTTGTTTGTTTTGGGTTTGTTTTTTTTTATAGAAGAGTTTTACATCAGAAATTGCTAGAAGATAAAATGTGTACAGAAAAGACAGGTCTGTGAGTTTGTGGACTCATACATTCTTGATTCTGACTCAGCTGATCTTTTTTAGTGTAACCGTTGTGAACCTAACACTTCTTGACAGCAGTCTGTGGAAACTGGTATCATTTTTAGTCCTTGTACCTTACATGTTAGTGTCATCTCTGGGATGGTAACTTTGGAAAGTGCTTCTCTAAGGCAAGGCATGGATGTGAGAGGATTCTCCCCAGCCACACTGATGTAAATCAGCAGGTCTGCAGAGACCAGTAGCTGGGCAGTGATTTGACACAGTGACCAGTAGTAACAGTGTCCTTTTGTATAATTTTTATATCTCAGATGCGATTATGATGCATGCAGACTCAAACTCACTCCTGTGTCGTTTGTATAACTGCCAATATTTTAGAAAACTCTACTTGTGTGTGACTTCCTCCTTCACCCCATCTTTTGCTTCCTCCAACAAGAGCACTACCTTCCGTAGGTTAAGGTTTGAGGATTTGGAGGCTTTATGCTCTGTCTTACACTCTGGGCTTGAGAGTTGGCTCTTTTGGTCATTTCTGTAAGTAGATGTGCCTGAAATGATTATTTCTCTTGGGGGTTCTGGAATAATTTGGAGATGTTATTTGGAGAAACATGCAGTTAAATTACAAAACAGTGGATTGTTTCTTTCATTCTTAAGAAGATGCACTCATTGCTACTGTAGTGGCTGCTTTTTTTTTCAGCTGACTTCCCAAAATGATAATATGCATTCTGTCCCTTATGGTTTGTTCAGCTGTTAATGACAGGGTTACGTCACTTGGTCTTTTAATGCCTTGTAATGTGGTTACCTTACTTTGAATATAGCCTCTAGGGTGTGTTGCAGAGTAAATACTCTGGCAAGACATCTTGGTGCTCTCTTAGTGTGAGTTTATTTTGAGGAACTGCAACTAACTTGGAATCTGAGACACACTGCCAAAAGCTTACCAAGTATTACCAAAATGTGAAAGAAGACCAGTACTGCTTGCTTTCAATTGACTACACTTCTGCTTGTTTCTGCTTGCAGGCAAGAGTGCCTACTTGGAGTCAGGTTGAGCCACAATTATAATACCCTTTCTTTTGTGTTCTAATTATTGTCATTCAGCTTTTATTAGTGTAGTGTGCAACAAGTATGCAAGTACTAAACTTGTTTTGAGGAATTACACCTGTGTCCTTGCATTATCAGTTGAGAGAGGTCCGATTGCCTCCCAAAGCAGAACTGAGCAAAAATTCCAGTTCCTTCAGGCTACAGGAAGAGGTGCTCTACTGTATTCTGCCTTTCCCTAGTGCTGTTGTTGCTGCCAGCTTGCTTTAGATTATCTTTTCGTCCTTTGATGTTTTGGAATACGCGTGGCAGTACTAACACAGTAAGAGTGAATACAAGCGACAGACTCGGTATCTTAAAATTAATAGAAAGGAAGACTGCAGAATAAAGCATGGTATTGAGATAGAGATTTTTATTTTTAGGAAATTTCTTAAGTACGTCGTGCCTTGTTACTTTCTGCCTAGTCAGCAAAAGAGTTGCTGTTTTGGTGGGCTTTTCCTGTGGAGTGTCTGATCAGAGGAAATTTTCTGAAGGAGGAAGGTGATGAGCTTTTGTTTAAACAACTAGCAGGGTAATCTGATAATTGGTGGTGTAATTTTAACTGTCCAAATACTTTTCTGGACAGGAGTGTAGTGGGGTGAATGAAGTGCAGTTTTGTGTTGCTGACCGGGCGTTGCAAAAAGTACTGCAGCTGCTTTTTCCTGAGACCCTCTCTATCTCTGGCCTGAGTGCTCCTGCTGCATCCCTTTGATTCTAGGATTGTCTGACTATGTGATGAGCCAATGTAGGAAGTTACCTGGATGGAAAATGAACTGGGGGAAGGGGAAGAGCAAGCAGATTTTTTAGTTTTGGGTGATGTCACAGTTTAGGATCAGGGCAGCTCGCTAGACCTAACCCCGCTCCTTCCCCAGAGGGGATGAGAAATGGAAATAAGGAAGAGAGACTTACTGGTTATAAAAGGAAACTAGAACAGCTTTAAAGAAAATGAAAATAATAATAATAAAATGGAATATATACAAATCCAGTATCTAACTCAACTCCTACTCCCCGCGATGGCAATTATGCCGCTGTCACCACTGATTCTGTGGAGCACAGCACTGGGAAAGCCCTAGACTGGGCCCGGCAGCAGACGGGAACTGTATTCAGGAGCTAGGTTCTGGTCCTGGATTCAGGAACACATGGATTGGGATGAAAGACAGGGTCCTCTTTGGGTGCTGGCTGATGAAGAAGAAAAGAAGCTGAATATGAGCCGAGAGCTTGACCCTTGTGATCCCTCAGCCGAATATAACCATGCATGGGGTGGAATAGCTGGTTGGCCAGTTTAGGGTCACCTGTCCTATCTGGTCTTCCCTGCAGATGCATCTTTTTACTTTCTCCACCCCAACGTGGTACACAAGATCCAGCTGTGGCCTTGGTCTGCACACCAATCCTTGGTGGTACCTCTAGACAGGGAGTGTTACAACTGCTAGGAGCAGACACTGCCTGCGAAAACATGCTGCTAACTTCAGACTTCTAACTAACTTCAGTTAGTTAGAAGAGACTGAACTGAAAAGTAAAATCACTGAACAGAATTGTTCTGTTCTAACTCAAACCAGGACAGGTAAACTCTGAATAGCTTTAAGCACAAATTTGGAAGAGCATTTGTAATTGGAATCACAGCACAACCAACTCCCAGAGTTGTATTTCTCATATCTCTTTATGTCAGGCAGAGAAAGCAACTCAAGAGGGATACTTTTCTGGATATGAGTCCAAGGAATAGGTTGAAAATAGTTACACATAAAAGTGGAAGGCAGCTTCAGTGAGAATAAACGACTTTCAGGAAGTACATATTGTGAAACAGGGTATGTATGAATGATCCAGGAGAAGTAAGTTGAAAGTAAGAGAGGCAAGAAACCACTAAGGCTCCTGTGTTCCTGAGTAGTTCGGACTGGTTTTTTTAGACAACTGCAGCTGTTCCAGTGTAGCTTCAACGCAAAGTATACCTTAAAAATCTGAATGCGCTGAAAGGGGAAACTGATGAGTAAGAACAAATATGTGAACAATTAATAATTACATGAAAGGTTTGCTTTGAAAGGAGGAACAAGAATATTCTGTAAATATTTGTAGTAAGAGGAAACCTTCTTGATTATATTTGATACTGAGATAGTTGGAATGTTTACCTGCCATAGCTTTTCATGAGTCTTAATCGTTGTTTTTTGTGGGTTGGTTTTTTTTTTTGTCCTTGGTATTAATTTTTAAAAGACCTGTTTAAATTTAGTGATGCCGCTAAAACCAGTTTAATGGGTACCTGTTACCGAAGGGAATAATCTTTCTCTCTCCCTCCCTGTACCCACTGCCCTGCCTTCTGCCTGTCCCAGCAGTTCAGGGAGCTAATTTGTCAGAAGACTAATTGTTTCTAATTGTTTTCAGGGGAAATAACAGGAGAGGGATGGTTTTCTGTGGATTGGGTTCCCTAAGCTGTCATCATAGGTTCAGTCTGGCGTAAGGCAGTGGTAATATGGAGAATGACAGCAAGAGGCATAAGGCTGCACCCTGTGGTGGTAGCTAACTGTTAGATGAGTTTCCTTTTAACATGACAAATCACAGCCTTTGAGTTTGACTAACCCACCTAAAATTCATGCTAGGAATTTAAAGAAACAGTCTGAATTAATTTCACAGCTATTTGAGAACTTCTGAGGGGCGCGTGATGTTCCAGAGAAGGGGAAAAGGCACTGCAACTGTGCTTCTTAAAGAAAAAAAAAACCAACCAAAAAAACCCACCAAAACAAGCAAACTCAAAAACTCCCAAACCAAAACACCATTAAAAAGGTGTTGAAAAGGTGGGAACTAGTGTTGCAAACAAGCTATCTTAACAGGAGTTCCTGGAGGAATGCAGATAATGTAAATTATTTGACCCTATTTAATCACCTGGAAGATGCTAATCTCTTTGTAAACAACTAATAAGAGTTTTTCAAGAAAACCCCTGGTTAATCCAGTCGAAATTCTTTCTGTGGCAAGACAAGGGACCTGGTGGATAGTTGCCTCTTGACTTTTAAAAAAACTTTTTGATACTGCTCAGTTATGCAATGAAAGGAAACAGTATTACAGAAAATATATCCAGTTAGAAAACTCTATCTGAAAATGAATGAACAGTCAAAGTGGAAAGATTTATTCAGTTTCTGAGGAGGTCTGTTTTTAAATGCCTGTTGGTGTTTTCAGGAGTGGCTTGGACTACAGCATCTGCATAGTAAATCAAGGTAACATGAAGGACAGACAGCATGTTGTATCAGTATTTGGAACTCAAAATCATTCTAACAAATGGAGGGAACCACTACATTTTTCAAATGGAAAGCTATAGTTTCAGATGAATTAATGTTGCATTTGGTTGAGAGTAATCAGCTGTGCAATCACAGTGGAGAATCACTGCAGAATAGAAACTGCAAATTGTAGTAGGTTACCTAACTCTAGGCATTTAACGTGCTTTCCTGTTAAAAGTGAGTGCTTCCCAAGTTACGAATTGCACCTCATTATTATTCAGGGGAGAGATGTGCTGAGCCACCGGGTGACGTTTTTGAGGTTGGCACAAAGTCACTGTTGCTGATTTCTGTCCAAATAAGTGAGAACTTAGTGCACGGGGGGGTAAAAGGCAGGTTACTTTGCTTATTTTCTTTAGTTTAGTGGAGTGTCTCTTGTGATGAACTGAAGTGGGTATGAAGAGCAGATTAGTTTACCTGTTTCAGTGGAGGAACTTTTATCCACTTGCTTCCAAAGTATGTGGGTCTGCTAACTCTCTGCTTGAGAACTGGGTATTCTTGTAATTGGGATGAAATTTGGGAAGAACTATGACTTGTGCTTCTGTTTCAAAAATACTGTTAAGACTTCTTTAAATACTTGTTACTGAAGCGTGTTAGGAAGTTAGTATAGACTAGTGATGCTAACCTTCTCTGATGGAGCAGAGAAATTGAAATCTTAATTCAATGTCTAACCTCCTTGTCTTCCCTGAAACAAAGCATTATTTCTTTGTGTGTGTGTTTAAAAACACGTTAGGATAAATGCACCAGGAATCCTTCATATGATTATAAAACCAATAAGCCTTTACTGTTACTCAAAAACTGTTGACTACTACTATGTGTTTGACATGGAATCCTACTGTACCGTAGGGAGATAAAGCGTAATTCCCTGTTCTGCAACAGTTGTAGCTGTTGGGACAAAATGTTGAAGAATTCTTACTGTTTACACAAATTTGAGGTGTCTGGCAGCAGTGCTTCACTGAAAAGTAGAAGGAAAAAAGTTGTGTTTTACCATACCCAAGAAACAAGGTATGGCAGCTAAAATTCTAAGTGGTGTATATGTCTACACTTCACAAATGCTGGAAGATCCAAATTAGTCCAATAAGTTTTACTTGTGACAGCGTGATGTCTTATTCGCAATTAGGGAATTACTCTTCGTGAAAAAACTTTTTAATAGAGAACAGATGTGGAAAAATATCTGCAGCTTCTTGGAAGGCAACGATAGGCTAAAATCGTGTGAATCCTTGCAGCAGGATTATACTTTGAAAACAGGTTTTAGTTTCAGGCTGTGCTAATTCTGCAGTTTATAATAAACTTTATTTTATAACTTTCTTGATTTTAAAAAAAAAAAATTAGACAGAGGATGTTAATTACTTTTATTGCACTGAAAAGGAGGTAAATTGATGTCAGACAGGGAGAGATGTAGTGAGATCATAGGAATGAACACTGCTATGTTTTTTACTTCAGCTTTGAAAGCGATTGTCCCTACCACACTTTTGCTGCAGTTCCTGTTTCAAATATTTCAGTAATCTGGTTTATAGCATCTTGCTGATAACTGTATTGGCACAACTGTTGATGGATCACTGGTTTACTGAGCAAGCACCTAGAAAGGAACAGTATAGAAACTTAAGAAACTGTCTTTGGTGCTAGAGAGAAAATACCCTGTTACACTTTCAGTAAACCGTTTGTATACACGCACACAACTTGCTGTGTGGGTTTTTGTTGGTAACTCTATAGAAACTCTGCTGATACTACTTCTACTTACTGTCTTGGCTGCACCACAGGAAGAACAGAGGTTCAGATTAGATATTAGAAATTTCTTCCTCGGAACAAGAAGTTTGTCAAGTCCTGGACCAGGCTGCCCAGGCAAGTGGTGGAGCCAGGGCTGTCCAGGGAAGTGGTGTAGTCACCATCCCTGGAGGTACTTAAAAGACATGTGGATGTGGTGCTTAAGGATGTGGTTTAGTGGTGGACTTGGCAGCGCTGGGTTGACAGTTGGACGTGTTGATCTTGAAGGTCTCTTCCAACCAAAATGATCCTATGATTACAAGTTTTCTTAAGTTTATAATGTTACAAATCTGTTACTTGGAGTGTAGTAACAGATATAAATGTAATTTACTTGTAAGGTTGAAAAGGAGTCAGATTTCTGAAAGTTAATTATTTTTACCCTCATGATTTATAGTTTAATAATAAACTTGATATAATGGATTGAGAGGGGAAAAACGAGGAAAATTGACAATTTTGCAATAAATGAGAACATCTTTAGGAATCATTCTCTGTCTGGGTAAAAATAGTTGCTTCCCTTCTGAATAGCAGATGATGGCAGGACTCCTTTCTGGTTTTCTGACATCACTGGCAATAAATGGCTGTAGCAAATACAGAATAATACCACAGTGAATATCTGTCTGCAGCTACTCATTATAATCTGTACATCTCATCGGTCTTACGTGTCTCTTCAGAAATAAGTAAAGATGGATTTATGTAGCTCGATGTGCCAAGAACATGCAGCTTGACTTTCTAAGTTTAGTAACAGAAATGTGTGTGTTTGTGTCAGAGGGAGCAAGCTCCACCTACTGGAAAAACCTCACGGTTTGATGTCGACTTCTTAGGCCTGATGTCCGGGATTTGGAATGAGAACATTTACAAAGAAAGAGACCTCCTTCAATTTTAAAAAGTCACAACTCTGAAAATATTTTCTAGTGTTTCCCTCTTGACTGTTTTGTTTATAGGAACATCATCTCCAGCGAGCTATATCAGCACAACAAGTATATGGAGAGAAGAGGGATAACATGGTTATACCGGTTCCAGAAGCAGAAAGTAATATTGCATACTATGAATCTATATATCCTGGAGAATTTAAAATGCCAAAGCAGCTGATTCACATACAGCGTAAGTACGGTAACTCATTCATTGAACTCTACACCGAGACCTTTATTTTGCTGGTAGTTTAAGAGATTACTCTTAAGTATCTGTTGAACTTGCATCAAGACTGGCTGCTAGGAATTATTTTTTTCCAGTATGTCAAGAAATACATCCTTCTTACTGAAGAGGTGTATTTAGTTCTTGACCAAGAAGTAGACAGATAGGCTTCTTGAGTCTCTGTCTGTATGTTAATACTACACATTTAGTAATCTCAGAGGCTTGTTTCTGCCCTTTGTAACACTTGGTAGTTAAAGCTTGCAGGGAAATGTAGGTTCATTGGCAAGGACAGACACAAATCTGCTTAAAGAGGAGAATATATAACATATAGCTAAGAAACAGAGGACCTATCCCCTGGAGCTTAACCAAGATAAAATGACAGTAAAGTGGATTGTGAAGTCAAGCAGAAATGGCAGTAATAGCAGTAGTATTTGCCTGTGCCTGGATGGAAGTATTCCATGTCTGTAAGTACGTGGCTTTTAATACACCGATGACTTGCAAATGTGTAGAGATTTTGTTTTTGGTGGAAGATAGCAGCTGTTCCGTAGGGATGTGAACCTTGTTGTGAACACCACATTACTTCAGATAATCTTTGAAAATATTATAAAAAGTACAATGCTGCAGAATTCTGTTGCATGGTATAATTAGTCTGTGCTGTGTAAGTGCATCTCATGCCTAATTAACTTTGGTTAAATGTTAGACATCTATATCGGTTCAAGCCTCAGTGATGGCTTAAATTACTATAGAAGTACAGAAGTCCCTCCTAACCCAAACTGTTCTAAAGGTCATCTAATCTAACGCCTCTGCAACAAGCAGAGACATCTTCCGCTAGATCAGGTGGAAGGTCAGGTAGATTTGAGTATGTTGCCCTGCTCCTAAGAAAATGAAGAGACTAATATTAGCAGTTTTCCCTGCTGATATTAAGGTTATACTTTTTCATTCTTCTTTTCCTAATCTAGTGGTCTAACATCTGAAATGGTGGTTTTCAGCTGCACTGAATTTTACCTGTTTGTTATTGAAATCAAGTAATGCTATTCACAGTGTGTTTCCAGTTGTGCTCTTGGGAAGAAATTCATGTCTCTTGCAAACTAAAACAATTCGAATGAGGCATGAGAACTAGGGCAATTTTTTTTTGCATACGGAATGCTGGATTTTCATAGGATGTTGTGGAAAACTGAACAGTTATTTATGTTCTCTGAAACATTACTTGTATTTGAAGATGCCTTACGACATAGTATAAATCATGCTGAACCAGTTTTGTCTGACTCATCTGGGTTACAAAAATCATTGATGAGAACATGTGTAAGGTCATTGTAACACAGTCTGGACGTCCTTTTGTACAGATAAATTTAACGTATGTTTGGCCTGAAGTCTGAGCTGTTGATAACACAATAGATGAAACTACAGAATACTAGACAGAGTTGAAAATTTTGACCAATTAAAAAATACCTTACTGAAAACAGTGATCTTGAAAGCTGCTAGCTGATTTGCCCGCTGAGAAGCTTTCATTAGTTAACAAAAACATAGTCAAATAGGTAACTTTTATTCCTGATTTTAGTGGTATATTTTTTGCGTCGGTAAAAAAACCTGTATGTCACTTCTAAGTAGTGTTACGTCAGCATTCAAACACATCATTTTGCTTTGTCTTTAAAAGAATTTGGTGCATGCTCCAGACCCTGCTATTAGTTTTACTATGGAAATGTTTTGTTCTAATTTTCACTGTATCCTTTAGCTTTTAGTTTGGATGCTGAGCAGCCGGATTATGACTTGGATTCGGAAGATGAAATCTTTGTGAATAAGTTGAAGAAAAGAATGGACATCTCTCCTTTGCAGTTTGAGGAGATGATAGACAGACTAGAAAAGGGCAGCGGTCAGCAGGTACAATGGTACTTTGAATAGAGAATTTGAAATACACACTCTGTACGTTGCTCTGTAAAAGTGACATGCTGGGTTTTGCATTTAGCCAGTCAGCCTGCAAGAGGCCAAGCTGCTACTGAAGGAAGATGATGAATTGATCAGAGAAGTGTATGAGTACTGGATTAAAAAGAGAAAAAACTGTCGAGGTCCTTCTCTTATCCCAGCAGTGAAACAGGAGAAGCGAGATGGTTCCAGCACAAATGACCCTTATGTTGCTTTTAGAAGACGAACGGAAAAGATGCAGACGCGAAAGGTAATTAGATCAATACCTCCCTCTGCTTTTTTTCCTGCCCCCGGTTCCTTCCCCTTTCAAAACTATCTTATGTAAAGAAACAATTCTGCTATGCAGTATAAAACAGTAAAAGTTGCAGTGTTCTTTTGTTTTAATTTGTAAGGTTAAAAAACATGGAGCAAACTACTTTAGGACAGCTATTGAATGAGAGTTTGTATTTGTTATTTTTTCACTAAATCTGCTGCTAAACCTCCTTACGGTGTTGATAAGCTATAGCTCATTGATAATATGCACATACTTCTCTTTGTTTTAGCGTGTGATTTTTTAAATTTTTTTTAATACGCATAAATATTTAGAACATTTAATTCAGATTATTTAATTTAAATGGGTGAGGAAACATGTACACTATGTATCTACAGAATCGAAAAAATGATGAAGCATCTTATGAGAAGATGCTTAAGCTGCGTCGAGATCTGAGTCGTGCAGTAACCATTCTGGAGATGATAAAGAGGAGGGAAAAAAGCAAGAGAGAGTTGCTACATTTAACACTGGAAATTATGGAAAAGAGGTAACGTCTATTGAAAACTTGCTGCAGAAGGCTTTGGAAACTCAGTTGTATTCTGATTCCCAAAACCACTTAAAACAGTGAGAGGTTTTTGAAATAGGTGTTTAGACTCTCAGAGGATAGCATATTTTCATACACGGCTATGGAAAGCAAAGTAAAATGTTAGAAGGTTGCTTATTATGGGAAGGTGACCCATCACACTAATCTGTGTTGTTTTATTACATGTGTATGTGTATTCGTATGTATGTAGCCTATATATTATACTGGAAAAGAGTAAATTCAGTTGGAAACTTGTGTTAAATATGTAGATTAAGGAAATCCAGCTAATTTTAAAGCCATTTCCAATCATTACCTTTCCTCTTTTTCTTCGTTATTGCCCTTTCTTTTTAGTAGAGCTTGATCTAATACTCTCTTGAGGAAAATGAGTATTTCATACCATATAAGATGTTCTGTGAGAGCCATCTCCAGGTAGTACCTTTTTTGACACCCTGCTCGTCAGCTGTGTTGAAGGCCAAATGCTCTGCTCTCTCAACAGAGAATCTCTTGTGCAATGTAGAGTTGTTCTTTAGGTTGATATTGAGAATCTGAATAGACTTTTCTAGCTTAAGCATCCGTGTTTGAAAACAAGTGCTTTAAAGCATTAAGACTAACTTTTTAGTCTAGCTGCTTAGGGAGACAAGTTAAGTGTTTATACCAGAAGCATTTTTTTCGAGCACCGACCATTTTCAGTAGATGTAGAGAAGGGAGAAACCTCAAAGCCTTTTTTTTTTAGTAGAGTTTTCAAGGAAACAAGGTGTTGAATAAAAAAAAACCTCTAATGCCCCCTTCAGAAGCGAAAACAGCATTTCAACTCAGAACTTTCCACTGGACTCAAAATGTAGTATGTTGCATGGATCTGCTTGTTGTGAAACTATAACGCAAAAGAGAGAGGACTGCTGAATAAGGCATTCTGCCTCGCTGTTTAAAACCTTTTGGGTGATAAATACATATTTTGTAATGGTACCTGTCCCCAAGTGAGGGGGGAGGGAAACCCTCTTCTGTTCTTCCCTTCTAGTTTCTGCTTCTTTCCATTACATTATTATCTTCTGGAGATGTTTTACAAGCTTTACACTTTTATTCATTTGTCAGCATAAGTCATTGCAGTGAAGTTTCCCTATTAGTGCCCTTTTCTGTAGCAATACTTTCTGTATTTCTTGCTATCATCCTGGACATCCCTTTACCCCAAGTTGCAAGTATTAATTATTTGGAAAGTAATTTTTACCAGACCTAAACTGTAAACATTGAAACAAATACTTATTCATTTATTTATCTTTATTCAGGTATAATTTGGGTGACTACAGTGGAGAGATTGTGTCTGAGGTCATGGCACAGCGGCAGCCAATTAAACCTACCTATGCTATTCCCATCATTCCTGTGACTAACAGCAGTCCTTTTAAACATCAAGAAGCTATGGAACTGAAAGAATTTAAAGTTAAAGTGAGTAATGTCAGTAGCCGAGTTACTAGTTCATGCTGTTATGTGTGCAAGATAGAGCATCTTAGAGTGGGAGGAGGAGGGAAGCTTTTTGAGACTGAAAATAGACTAACAAAGCTGCAGTTGGAATAAAATGCTTTATTATGTTGGAGTTCTGATGATAACAGGCAGACTACTGCCTTTCCTCAAGGCAGAAATAAAGAAAGTACAGATAACTACAGACAAAAAGACTCACTTCATTATATTCTTATTCTGGAGAATATCAGCATTTTATTTTTTTTTCTAATACTGTCCATAAAGTTAGGATATTCTGAGCAGAACTGTACGTTTTACCTAGATACTGGACAAAGATAGGCTTAATGAGGTGAAATTCATACCTTCTTCTAAATTCATGGAGTTACTTTAATCTGGAGAACTGTTTCTCTGATTTTAAATATGATCTGCTGATATTCCCAGCATGCTGGAAAGCTGACGAGGACTTTTTTCCCCGCAGGCTTTAATTGTGTGTCATACAAAGCATAGCTACAGTGCCAACAGCTGATCATATTAAGTAGGTTAGGTAACACAGGAGAAATGCTGAGGTATAATTTGAATTTTAAACAAAGACTACTTACAACTGGAGAGTTTCCAGAGGTTGTTCAGAATCTGACAAGGTGGCTTGAATCAGTGAATGCTTCCATTGATGGTAGAGCAGTGTAACTGAGGATGCTGGAGTGTTCGTACAGATGAGTGATGCTGGGTTGATGAGGTGTGTCGCAGCTTGAAAAAAATCTATTTCTTGGGAAATGCACTCAAAATTGACTTTGCATAGTGTGGGGAAACTTGTTTAACATTTAGAACATCTTCTGAGATTCTGGATACCTTTGAGAAGTCTTAACTTCTGGTTTTGCCTTTAAAGTATTGATTGCTACTTAGTAATTGGCTAACGCTGCATAAATACCTGTTTATTTAAAATGTTAGAAAATAAAAGTGGTACTTCATGGAGATCTTTGTATCTATTTTAGTCTACTTCTCCAAAGTAGTACTGCTATCTTAACCACTAGTGTTTTATCCAGCACAGATTGAGCAAACAGTGCTCGCTCAATTCCGCCTTGTCTGTTAAACATGTCACTTACTGGAAATTAAATATGGGTTTTCTTTAAATGCTTGCTTGTAATTGCTATCGAGATGGTGGAGAGATGAGTTCACTTTTTAGCTTGCTTACACAAGGAGTTCTGAAAACTCCTGTTTAATCTAACTTACTTGTGTGTAAAATTTTACACTGCTTCTTTATTTCTTGCAGCAAGATAAACCTGATGTTATTAGACCCAAAAGAAAGTATGAGAAGAAGCCAAAAGTCTTACCTTCGTCTGCTGCTGCTACTCAACAAACAAGTCCTGCTGCACTGCCAGTCTTTAATGCTAAAGATTTGAATCAGTATGATTTTCCTAGCTCCGATGAAGAACCTCTCTCACAGGTAGGACATCTAGAGTTCTATGCTGCTCTTGAGGAAAGAACGGAAGTAAAACTCACTAATTTACTAATATCTCTCCTCATATGTGCCCCCCCTCCCATTCCCTCTTTAAAGGTTTTGTCTGGTTCTTCGGAGGCTGAGGAAGAAAATGATCCTGATGGTCCTTTTGCCTTCCGTAGGAAAGCAGGCTGTCAGTACTATGCTGTAAGTAGAATTTCCTTCTGTATCATAAAACAGGGCATTATTGTGGGAAAACATCTTGTATTTAACTGTTGAAAATTATTTTAAGCCTCATTTAGACCAACCTGGCAACTGGCCGTGGAGTAGCCCTACGGAGGGAAGATTAGGAGATGTGCGTTACAGATACTGCTTAACCACCCTCACTGTACCCCAGAGGTGTATTGGGTTTGCACGAAGACGGGTCGGCCGTGGTGGAAGGTAAGTGCTACGTAATTGTTGCTGGGTTTAAAAAGAAAATAAATAAGTAAATAAATAAATGACCCGAAGAACACACGGCAATAACTGGGGTTTTAATACATACGTGGTGATGTACATCAGCTGTTCAAACAGTAAAAGAATAATATACACGTGATAAGAAACCTAAACATCCTACTTACTGTAGAATAATATCTAGTCATTCACTCTGTGTCTCTTTTGGCAGGCAGGAGGTTGCTTCTTCTAGAACAACTTTGTGTAGTAGTTTCTTTTGCTTCTCTCTCTTTGTCCTCGTGAAGCACACATAGCAAACTGCTAGCTTTCTTGGTATTTTCTTGCCACTGTGTAATTCTGCATTGTTTTCCTGTTTTTTAGGGTGCTACTAGACAGAGCGCGTTCGGACTACGATAATACATTTCATCAGCTGGATTTGGAAATGTTTTCCTCATCACAACACTCTTCAATCAGTCAATTTGCCAATACCTCAGAAACAAATACCTCGGACAAATCTTTCTCGAAAGACCTCAGTCAGATACTAGTCAATATCAAATCATGTAGATGGCGGCATTTTAGGCCTCGGACACCATCCCTACATGACAGTGACAATGACGAACTCTCCTGTAGGAAATTATACAGGGGTGTAAATCGAACAGGCACAGCACAACCCGGGACCCAGACATGCAGTACCTCTATACAAAGTAAAAGTAGCAGTGGTTCAGCACATTTTGGTATGTTTCTTTTGACAAACTTGCTTCTAGAAACTTTAAACTTGGCTGAGAAAATCCAGAATATCATTAGGTCATCCATACTTTACAGCATGGTTTATTTTGATGGTAACAGCCCATCTTTACTGTTACCTTTTTATTTACTACATAGAAAGTTCATTTCTGTTTTTTGCTAGCAGTAGTGTACTGTATCTTAACTTTATGCAAATGGCTAGCTTGGCATGTAATTGTGATTCTAGAAATACGAAGATTTAGAAACCAGTATTGTAGGGTTTAACTTGACTGTGAAGATCTGAATTTTTAAAATGAAAAATACATTGATTAGAACATTGATCCAAATGCTAAACTCCAATTTTTTTCTAGTACAAGATGCTGTGATGGTGGGAAATGTTTAATAACAATGTTTGATTTAAAGTCCCAGCATGTTATGAATTCTTACTTAAACTTACATGAAATTAAAAGTCATTTCCTGTCTGAAAAATAACCAGCCCGCCCCCACTGGTGCATCTGCTGATGCTTGACAATACCCATGGGGTAGTTAATCATCTCTATATTGTCACCAAGTGGCAGATTACATCTTACAGAACTCGAATTACAGGATTGAGGACCCGACTCAGAAAATTTGGTGTGATGTTAATTGGTTTTTGACTGGGGGGTACTATTGGATAGCATCTGTCTTTATATCAGGCTCTTCACACTGGAAGATTGGTATTTACAGAGTAAAAATGTAACTTAAATCCTGAATTTTGATTTATCAGTACATTTAATGTGATCTTTTTATAGTAAGTAAGGCAATGCAGTAGGAATCTCTAGAATCATATTTTCCTTGCCATTTTGAATTAGACCTTTGGAAATAAATGAGAATATCTGGATAATGTAGGAGTGGGGTGGGGAGAGATGCATATACCTAATAAACTCCCCAGATCGTGAAATGTTTTGGAGATTTGCTCAAAGATTGTTACCCACATATCGGATAACTTCAGTCCTCCTGTTTTCCAGTGTATTTTGTACCTTTCCTCCCTGCATCAACCAGGGTGCAGTTTTTTCTGAAAATTCCTTCTCCTTGCATTTTTAGGCTCGGTGAGCAGCTTTGTTCTGATGCTTTATTTCATGCTTCCTCTCCGTCCTGCCCTAGAGTAGGTCCTTGCCTCCGTCTCCTTCTTTTATGACTCTTCTTACTGGAAATGTGTTAGGGCTAAAAGTGATGGTGGTTCTTGTTTGTGTAGCATGTCCAGGGGAGAGCGTGATCTGCCTAGAGGCCAGAGTCTGAGCCGTGATAAAATGATAGTCAGGTTACTAGTGTGAAAACAAAACTAACACGTGGTGAATAGATTATAAATACATTACAGAGCAGTAATGGGCGGCACGTTACATCTGAAAATCACTTAGACTTGAAAAATTGGCTCTTTAAGTTGAATTGAAAGGAAATCTCTTGGTGTGTGTATGTGTATAAATAATGCAAGCACACCCTTACAGAATTAATTTTCCTTATGTAGATGATTAAGATATTTATGTATATTCATTTAGGAATAAAATGCAATTGTTAGTTGTGTTGATGAGTTATGAACAAGGTTTTAATTATGTGGTTGTATTTTTGAAGCCTGTGGGAAAGTAGTATGTTTCCGTGAGTACCTAGCATATTACATCCATTTTGCTTGGAACTCTGTGCAGGTGGTTTATCACCTGTGTAAAAAATTTGTTAGTATTCTGAGCTTTTCCAAATCTAAATGTTCTGGAGTTTGGACTCATGTTTTCATTAGGCTTTGATACAGGAATTGAGTAGTCAAAAAGTATAATTATATACTTTAAATTAGTTACCACAGTCTTTGGATAGTCACTTGTTATTAATATAACCAGGTAGATTGTACCCCCGTAATTATTTATAACCTTAATCGGAGTTCTTGTAGCATTGGAGGTGTGTATGAGTTTGTGTGTATGTGGTGTAGTGATGGCCTGTGTAGGTGTTTGAAAGGAGCATATACTCTAGTTCATCTTGGTGCCGTTCTGTTTCTAGTGGGTTTTTTTCAGTTTCTTGAAGGATTATTTAAGATACATTGTCTACACAGATTCCAAGTGTCTTTGTATGTCTCAAGTCTTTTGAGTTCCTCAAAGGTACTTGGTGGTCGGGGCAGCAGTTGCTGAGTTGTATCTTCTTACTTTCGTAGCAAAAGAACATCAGGTATCTAAAATCTGTACTAAAGCTTTTCTGTTAGTCACAACTGTTGGTTTAAACACCTGTAGAGTGTTCTTGTTCCCTTTACCTAGCTGTCTTTAAAAAGCTAGTTTGTTGTGGGTGTGCATGTTTTTTTAGTGTGTTTTTTTCTCTTTTCCTTTTAGATTTTTGAAGTGTCAGTAGGTCTTTTAACTAGAAAATACTTATTAACACATCTCTATTTTTAAAAATCCTTTTATCCTTTTGCTGCTACTGTGAGTTGCAGTCCAACCATATTGCTTTACTTTAAGATAAAGCTCATCCTGAGACTGTAGCAGCCAACAGAGGTGGTCATGATGCTGTGTTTATTGTGAACCACCACATGATAACTTTTTGTCTCTTTCCATATTAAAAAAGTTCAGGAAAGTTTAGAACTTTTTTCACCTTGAGTGATCCAGACAACATGCTGCTGCCATGGAGAAATTGCTGTGCAAAACCTTACTTTTCAATGTGTGTTGGGGTTTAACTCTAGCTGGCGACTAAGTGCCACACAGCTCTTGCTCCCTTTCCCAGTCCCAGTGGGATGGGAGAGAGAATCAAAAGAGTGAGAAAACTTGCAGATAGAGGTAAGAACAGCTTCACAGCTAAAGCAAAAGCTGTGCACGCAAACAAAGGAAAACACGGAATTAATTCACTACTTCCCATGGGCAGGCAGGTATTCAGCCATCTCCAGGACAACAGGGCTCCATCCCGTGTAGCGGTTACTTGGGAAGACAGCAGTCATCTCTCTGAATGGGCCTCTGCCCCCTTCCTCCTCCTTCCCCCTCCTTCCCCCAGCCTTCCATGCTGAGCATGACATCATATGGTACAAGATATCCCTGTGGTCAGCAGTCCCGACTGTGTCCCCTCACAACTTCTTGTGCACCCCCAGCCTACTTACTGGTGGGGTGGGGTGAGAAGCAGAAAAGGCCTTGACTTTGTGAGCCACTGCTCAGCAGTAACGAAAACACCCCTGTGTTATCAGTGCTGTTTGCAGCACCAATCCAAGCTGCAGCCCCATACCAGCTGCTGTGAAGAAAATTAACTTTTTCCCAGCCAAAACATGGCCAGCACAGGCGTGAGGTTGAGGTGATATCTCAGGCCTTCTGTTAATCAGATACTATAAAAGCTGTGCTGTAACATACCGTTCTCTGGCTACAGGAAGCATTGTTTTTCATCTTGAAGATAGGAGAGATTTTCTCAAAGAACCAGACATCTTATAAACATTTTAAAGTACCTTTGACCCTGAAGAAATGAAAACTGTGCTGTTCCTGGCTTTCAGAGTGCTCAGCATAAAAAAAAAAAATCTCTGAAAGATTAAGTTGTTGCATTGAGATTTTGTGTGTAAAATAAGAAAGAATATCTTTTTAAAAAAAAATAAATCACTTCCAAACAGGGCTTGTACTGAACTTGTGTGCTGAAGGATAGGCTTTGGCTAGACTTTGGCAGCAGAATCAAGTGGCCAAGAAAAGTAGCATCAGTTTTGAAGAGAGTGGTTCCTTTTCATTTTACTGAAGAATTGCAAAACGCACTCTTTGCCCCCTTGCAAAAAGAGCTGATTCAAGGATCTTCAGGCATAGGTTATGCAGAGCAGCACTAAAAAGCAGGCAATAGTGTAAAAGCGTGATTCTTGCGGCGGAATAACTTGCTGGGTGGGGAAGCTGTTCGCTCTGAACAAAACGCAACAAAATCACTGCTGAAAAGGAGCCTGTATTGCTGACAATCTCATCCAGTTTCTGAATCATAATCTTTAGAGATGGAGTTTGTGTTTTAAATCTGGAGTATACACTAGGCATAAATATTTATCTTAAGTATTTGTGTCCCAGGAATTTACTTTTCCTGTTAGGTTGCTTGATGCAGTTCTGCCAGGCAAATGGTAGTCTTTGAACTGCATCAGTGCTTTCTGCTGGACACCTGCTAGGCATGTTATATGCTTATTTTTGGATGTTTGCAGCTAGTAATCAGAAGTTTGAAACATCTAAAACTGCACAGCATGTATAATTCTGTTGCGCAGGCTTGTGTTTAGGAGACAGACCAGAGATGCCAGTCAGTAGTGAAAGATTTGAGCACTGGTTCCCAGACTCCGCAGTAAGACCAGGCCATCTTGTGTTCTGTTCTCTTCTGCCGACTTCATCCAGAAGCTGCGGCACTTTGGACAGAAAGTCTGCAAGTTGTCAAGGCCAGAGAGGGTAGCAGTTACTAGAGTCTACTCACTGCATTTGTAATTATTTTTTATTTTTTGAGAAGAAGCTTCAGTATTCTAGCAGAAGCCTTACTGAAAATTCTCGAAGGAGTTAAAATGTTTGGGACCAGACAACTTACGGTGTATGAAAAAGTGCAGGCATCCCGACTCTTTTAAAGCAAGTTTGCACACTTAAGGCTCTAGCAGGATGGTGAGCTGGGCTTCCTCTCTCAAACGTGTGTTTAGCATTTCCGTCTCCACATTTGTAATGTTGGTTGATGGATCTGTACAGTTCTTTCCTATTCTAATTAAGAATGAGATCTTTAGTGGACATCCTTTTCTTGGAAAGAAGCAGGAGGAAGGTCCTCAGTCCTTGTGGCAGTTCCTCGTACCAGAGTAGGACTTGCCCTACGTTTCATTGTTTTCAGGCCATCACTGGCTGTGTCTAGATCTTTTTATTTAACCCCTGTATCTCTAATACTCTTAGCACGATTGTCTGTTTTACTGTTTTCCCTTTTCCAAATGCTTATTTCCACATTGCTGGTGAAAAATACTGGCATTTGTAGTGACCATTTTCAGTTACTGTTGGAACTCAACAGTCTTGGCCCACCTGTGGCTGAAATGTTAAAGATTCTGGTCGAAGAAGCAATAGGCTTGGGAGTAACAGATGTCTTTACCCCACCCTAGGCTTAGTTGAAGGAATCTTAAAAAAAAGGAGCCTCTTCAGTGTGGGAAATGTGACTGGGGATGGGGGGAGAATCAACACTAAAACATCTTGAGCACATCTGAAGACTTTTGAAGCTTTGTAGTTATACTAGATTTTTCTCATTCAGCTTCAACACAACTGGAGTTACGCTTTGCTCAAAAGTGCTGGATCTTTGGGCTTTTGTCAACTGTTACACTTTGATTGCATCCCATGCAAGGATGCTCGCATTGTAACTGCAGAGTACCCCAGCTAGTCTGTGACATTTCAGTGGAAACTGGTATCAAGAATGATGGGCAGACAAATACAAATGCATAGCAAGAGTTTCTAGCTTTCATTCAATAGCTCATAAAAAATTGTTATAAATTATTTTCTGTCTGTTTTTCCTTTCCACTGCCAGATAGAAAGTGTATATATAGATCTTACACCTAGTGTGTAATTTCCAAGTTTAGAGTTCCGATGTTAGAAATTTCATATTGAAGTTCTGTTGGGCTGAAATATAAGGTTTTTGTAGAAATCAAGGGCATAGTGATTCATGTTCTCATAGTGTCTAATGATGCCATGTTTAAATAAAATCAATCTTGAACTTCTTTTCAGAAAGTGAAACATCTTTGGGCCTGGTGCATCAAATACTAAATCACACTGATGGCTCTAAGTCTCTCCAATCTTCCGAATTCACTGGTGAGAACTTGCTATACAGTAGAAAATCTTTAACCCAGGCAGTGTAAGCCAGATAACATCTCTCCTAAAATAGAGATTAAAAATGCGATGTTCTGGGTTACTTAGTGCTGTGACTGTTTGCTTTGCATGCACTTTGGCATTAGTAACCACTAACTGTTCTCTCACACACCAAAGATGCGATGTTCTCAGGTATTGCCCTTAAGAAAACCCTGTAACGTGTTATACCAGCTTTCCACGCACTTGAGCTGTTCTGGAGTTTATGGGATTTCTCCACTGGAAGCTTTGGTTACATGATCTTTCTTCCGTTACCTAATCAAAACTGCTTTTTCACTGGCCATCACCTCAGCTGGAAGGATCAGGGAATCCAGTACTATGAATAGTTTTTTAGAGCGGTTCTTTGAACCCAATATAATAGTAATGCTTGTTTTCTTACTGAAATAACTTCTGCTCATGAGAGCAGATACAAGCTACGAAGCAACTTTTTAAAGTTACTCTATCTAATTTTTTAGACGTTTAATAGGACTGAATCATTTGCGGAAAGGTTTGGTTAAGCTGTTTGAGTCTCTCAGTATTAAGCTTTTTTAAAAATATATTTTTTAAAAAATGTGCTTCCCTGGATAGGTCATTGTGTTTGCTCTACAAAGCTTGGTCAGTTTTCCTGGCAAACGTAGCGACCATCTTCCATTGAGGAAACAAGAAGGAATGCTAGTAGAGCGACCAGAAGCTTACATAGGTGTTTTCTGCTTTCCAGGATATGCTTCCTGGTTTTTAGGAAACTGGTGCTTGTGGCCGATTTTTTTAATAAGTCTGTATTCTCCTACTTCAAGGAAGCAGAGTAACAACTAGCGAGTCACTTCACAATGAAACTTGCTGCAGCAGTCAGGAGACAGGCTGTGGCTGTTTACCATACAAAGATCAATCTCTTCATACAGATTGCACAGGTGGCCCCCCAGCTCACTGCTTTTGTCCACTTCTGGTAAGGACTCGCATTTTCAGAGAAACTAAGTATAAGCTACAGCATTCTAAGGCTAGTACGTGTTAAATGCCCTGGTAAAACTAGTTAGCACTGTAAAAATAGTTTTGTATTGCAGTACACAACTGCTATTTTTATTGCAGCGTACAGCTGCGGAGAGCTGTGGATCTTGGGGCAGTCCATTGGCAGCATCGCTGTAACTGTGCTCCAGAAAACAGCACCTGTTGAGTGTTGGCATCCCGCAGAATTTGGTAGATGACTGAACAGAATCATCCCATTGAAAGATACTGTTCAGTGGCTTCATTTGAGCGAAACATGGATGTGTAATTATCCCAGTGGTTACCAACATCTTGCTTATAGTCATGTAAATGATTGTAGGAAAACATTCAGAGTGTAAGGAATTGTTAAAAAATACTGCACCAGATTTGTGGCTGTTGCTAAGGTGATCCTAAACAGTCATTTTTCCTGTCAGTCAGTCTCAATACTGTACAGTGTTTCTTTCCTTGTATGCATAGCTGCGAAGTCCTGAAGCTTTTTCTTCTACCTTCCATTCCTTTTTGCAGTGTGTAAGCCAGAAGGCATTTCTCTTACATGCTGCCAAAGTGTAGCAGTAATAGAGTTGCAGAATAGGTGCGTGTAGTGTGCCAGGCTGTTAAATGAAGAGGATAACAGTGTAACATGATGTACTGACTTAAAATCCTGCGGGTTGTTGCAACTGAAATGTTAGAACTTCATTTGGAATTCTACCAGAAACAATTTGGAAGCATAATGAGTTTTAATTGTTCCAATTTGAAACAGTATGCTGCAAACAGGCGAGTGAAGAAGCATCCCTGTAGCCTAGTCTCTCAGTAAAACTCAAGCTACCTGTCTTCTGACAGCCATCTGCAGATGTGGGTGACTCCAGGTAGGGTTGTGCCTTAAAGGTTCCTGATGTTTAAAGTTAGGAAAGGAGTTGGGTTAGGCTAATTTAAGGACGCAGATGATTTGCATAAATTGCCGAAAGTGTCTTGGAAAGCGTATAGAAGTTGTGGGGGAGGGTACAGTTGTTATCTGTGACAGACCAGTGGGATAGCATTTGTAGTGCATGGGTGGTGGTGGTTGAGATACTCCCACATCCACCCCTCACTGGATTCTGCGTAGTAAACAAAACTGGATGTTTTTGTCACTGTCCAGCTCAATAAATCCTATAGAATTAACTGGTCATTGCTGTATGATGGAACCATGAGGGCTGTGGGCCTAGCATGCTGTCTGAGAAGAGTCTGTAAATCCTGCACACCTGGCTAGGGCTGCTGAAGCGATCATCTGCTTTAAAATCTTATGTCTTGTCTTTTAACCATTGAATGTTGTGTTTTGGCTCTTTCTTTTTTAACTCGAAACTATTGTTCGGTTGTCTGTTGCTTGACTAATTGTTTTTAAGTTTGTGTAACTTTGTTTAGCTTTGTGTAGCAATACACATTCTCAGTTACTAGAAAAGTGGTTGCTGATACAAGTGTACAGCAAAGGTCTGGGCTTGCTTCTTTCCTGCTGTCCTTTGTCCAGGCTGGTAAAGACCAGTCTGTGACACACAAGAAAATTACATTCACTTTTACGACTTCTATATTTACCATTTTTCTCTGACACAGAAGAACAATTTTCCACTGTGCTAGCCTTTCTCTTTTTCAGAATAAAAATAAGAAGAGGTAATAACAGTTCTGGAAGAAGGTTCTTAGGGACATTGTTACTGTTTTTTAGAGAAAGTGATGTTTAAAGATAGTAAGTTTAGCATGTGTGCAGTTGCATCTGTGCTGGTTCTGCAGGCATGGAAAACCATTCTCTGCAAGCTGTACAGTGAACCCATTAATGGTGGCTATATTTTTATGGTGTGCAATGCGTTCTGCTTGGATTACTTAAAACTTGAACGTGGACTTGCTCTTTGAGAAGTTTAGGACTGTGCCTGCAGATGCAGAGACACAGTCAATGCACCTGTGATTTCACTGTGCTGATCATATGTCTAATTCCCCAATTCCTGTTACACTTGTGTGCCACAGAAAATGAATATGTGACATGAAATAGGTGGAAGTACTTTTCATGAAAAGTACATACAAACATTTTTTTGTGCGTGGAAATGATTGTTTTCAGAAGCAACGTATACTTCACAATCAATAGGCTTATTTTTTTCAAGTGTAATACAGACTGCTCTGAGAGAAGGAGGGGAAGAAACCTAGGGATAGTGTTAGCGAGCAAGATACGTGGGGACTTTCAACAGAAGACAAATGAAGTGTGCTGATATGCTATCCTAGTTAGCAACTCTTCAAAAGAAATATTAACTTTGGTTTGGATAGTTCTCAGTAGTAGTAATGAAAGCTTTAATGTAGTGCTTCTTTAGCATGGAGAGGGAAGAGCTTCCTTAAGCATAGATATGAGCATATCTGGATATGCTGTAGAATGGAAAAGGAATCAGACTATTTTTAAAGGCTGTAGGTTTCAGCAGACCGTAATGAGTAGTGTTGTGTTTGTAAAGCGAATGCAGCTGATTAATTCAGAGTCTCACAATAAGTCTCTGACGGTTTAAATAGTGTTTTGAAATGTCTACTAGGTGTTTACTTTGAATAAGGGAAGTAGCAAAAATATTGCTGAGTGTTTTAACCTAAATTGAAAAATGTGAAAGAAGTTGCTGTTGAGTGTATTTTCAGCTATGACAGGTAAATAGCCATTTCCATTGCGTTTTCAAGGTGGCATTTGAGTGTTTGGACATTGGAATAGAAGAGGAGCAGTTTGGATGTAGGTGAAGGTGATGGTCTTAGTGGGGGTTCTTCTGTCCATTCTTTACTTTGACAGCTGTATAACTGTTTCCAGAATGGTGGGAATCTTGGAGCTATAAGGGTCACAGACTACTTTAAAAGAAACCTTTGGAAAAATTTGGAAAGTATTATTCTATATATTGCTTCCAGAAAGAAGGGGGAGCACTTGAAGATTGTTCTACATAATGACTGTCCTAAACAAGCACAGCTTCACTCAAAGTCTACTGTTTTTCCAAAAGAAAACAACATTTTTAGGTTGGTTAAACCAAGGGTGACTGTGCTTACCACAACTCTATATTATAGCTAAAAAGTAAAATACACTAAAGGCTTGAAAATTGAAGCTATTTTACTGACTCAGATTGACACAAGTGAGATGGTTATGGTGGTGGAAATTTAAATCCTTATTCATTCAAAGGTGGTGGTATAGCATATCTTTTTTTTGCCCATTTTCCTTTTTCAGGCTGCAAGTTTTATTTATTTACATCAGTCATGCAACATGTTCCTAAGCAATACAGTGTCATACTGTAGAAGCAAAATACCTTATTAATACATGGAACCTTCAATGCCATTGGCACTATCTTAGCTAAGCCCATAACGGTTTTAAATTTCAGGAGTTTTTAATAAAAACATTTAATTAGTAAGTCGTTACTAATTGATCAGTATAGAGGAAAATACCTATCAGTACCTGAACGGTACATCCATTTTTTTCCTCTCTCTGCTACTCAACATTCTACATACTGATCTTTATGTGCTAAAGCTTACTTGCTCTAACTTCTCTTTGGTAAGAATTAAAAAAAAAATCTAAAGGGCTTTTAGTTTATATAAAGTAGGATTAAATTTTAAACAGCTAACTCTTGAATATTTGGCCTCTGAATTCTAGCTTTGTTTTGTTTTTTTTTATTAAGGGCATTTGTGAACGGTGTTACTACTGAGCTGTTTCCCTAGAAATAACTCTAAATCGTTGAAGAAATGAAGCAAGTTGCAGTGAGATTTAACTGTAAGAGTATTGGGAAGTAGCTTGTCAAGACAATATAAACAAGTACTACATCCCTACTTGCTGAAGAATATTACCTTTTAAAAAGATTTGTAGCTTGAAAGTAACAGCTGAATAAAAAGTTCTAATTTCAAATACTCAGATAACAAAGTGTTGGTAATAATCTGGTGCTGTTTCTAGTATATAATAGAAGAATTTGGAACAATATTTACAGCAGTGTTTGCTCTGTTTGTTTCCAAATAGTAATTCTTATTTTGGTTAGTTATTTGTATTAACTTGTTATACATTAGGTGCAGTTTTTCTTAGAGTCCTTCTGTACCCAGAAGGAGGAGACAATTATAGTTTTGATAGAAACTAATTTTTCATCAGGCAAGCAAGTCTGACGAAAGGAGTAATTATTAACAAAAAAAAAAAGCCCAATTTGTGAACAGGATTCAAGTGTGGTGGCAATTTATTACCAATGCAATTTCCACTGCATTCTAGAAGTGTGAATACTCTTTACAGCACTTATTTGGGAGAATTTGTACAATCCGAAGATAAAATTGAAGGAAAAATCTGAAAGGTGTATCGTAGACTGAGTTTGCATGGGGATTCACATTCCAGCTTTGATTTTATTTTAAGTTGAAAACTGAAACTTCCTTTCATTTCGGAAATGTAAATTTAAAATTTAAAAAGGAAAAAAACAAAACAAAAAACGAAACAACAAACCACCAACCACAAAACCAAACCAACCGACCAAAAAAAACCACCACAACAACAAAAACCAACCAAAAAACAAACCCACAAAAATATACCAAAACAAAACCACCATAACATTGCAGAGTTAATCAGTGAATTTATAATTTCCCAGCCCTACACTATTGGGCCTCCCCTTGTGAATCTGTACAAATAACAGGGGTTTATCAGTGTTATACTTGTGGGATAGCTGGATAAAATTCTAGTTGACTTTGGATGGACTGACTACTGGGTCACCTTTCCGAGATTGCAGAGAGAAGGATATAGTTCTGTCAGAATCTATTATTGATGGAGTTGCTTGTTCATGTGCGATTAAAACCAACAAAACTACTGTACTATATGATAGCTTGCACAGTTGTAAGCATGCCCAATTTAATGTTTTCAACTAAACTTAAACATAAATTTTAATCTTAGGTACTTGCTACCTTCAAAACGCTATCGGCGAGGGCTGAAAGCATGCACTTGCCAAGTTTTGCATATAAGCCTACTTCACTAATAATGCAGATACTCTTCTTTCCCAAAGTGAAAACCTTGATGCTATTTCTGCCTCGTAATTTCTTTTAAGTCAGTTATGAGAAAGTTTTTGGTGGGGTTTGAATGTGTTTTGGTTCTTCCTCTCCCATCCCTTTTTGGTATCGAGCTAAATGCAGCAGAGCAATTCAAGCCTATATACTAAAAAAAGGGCTTAAAAAGGGAAGGCTTAATTTGAAGAGAAATTTCTTGGAGGAGGATAGCCTTTGTGCTATAAAGGTGCATTAAGGCTCCTAGGAACTTGCTGTGGTGTATATATATATTTTATTTTATTTAGGATTATAAAATAGATGTGTTTATATACACAGCACCGATGTATTTTGATATAGTATTTTCTCATTTTATATTTTGTTCAGCATTTACAGCCGAACAATACCAGCAACATCAACAGCAACTGGCACTAATGCAGAAACAGCAGCTTGCACAAATTCATCAACAGCAAGCAAATAGTAATTCCTCTGCCAACACATCACAGGTGAGGGATTTGTCTGTGCTATGATTTATCCCTCATTGTTTCCCACCAGGGTTCATCTCTAATTGTCAACTGTTGCCATAGAACCTTGAAACTAACCAACAGGAAAGTGGCTTTCGCCTGAACCTACATCATAGCCATTCTGTAAAGTGTTTAGAAGGGACACTGCAGGTGAGTGTGGCAGGCATTGCCTCTGCTCCCTCTTAACAAAAAAAAAAAGATGGGTCAGTCGATTAATGAAATTTTCAAAGCCTTAGAAATATGAACTGCAGAGATCTCCAGCCATGTCATTATCCTCTTGATAGTGGGGGATTTTTAGTTAATAGCTAAAGCTGACTCTTAAATATGTCCTCCATGCAGCTGTGGAAGTGTCTGATATTCATAAATGTGTAGTGATTACAGTAGTGATGGACACAGAGAAGGTTCAGAAGTTCTTTAGTAATCTGAACCTCTGAGTCTCGGAATTGCTTTTGGAATTTGATGAAAACAAGTTGACCTATGAAACAATGTTCTTCCATAGAACTTATTTCCAAAGTTTCTTTTCTTATATTTTAAGTAGTTGTGGGGATTTTCTTCTCTGTTGTTACAATGGAGCTAAAAGTGCATGGAAAAATAATCCCAGTTCAGATTTTAACTGGTTGTACTGAATGCTGTCAGTTTGGTCTGAGAGAATGACTGGGCCACAGTTCTGATTTACATGGATTGATTTTTTGATTTACTAGTTTGTGCATAGCTTTAAAATGGGGAGAGTACTGACTTTTGGAAGCCTCAATTACATATTTTTGCCACCATTGTTCTTTTCAGGGTTTTGTTTCCAAGACACTGGATTCTGTTAGTGCTCAATTTGCTGCTTCAGCTTTGGTTACATCGGAACAACTGATGGGATTCAAAATGAAGGATGATGTGGTGCTTGGAATTGGGGTGAATGGCATTCTTCAAGCCTCAGGTGTGCAGGTGTTTGATGGAATTTCGTTGCGTGTTGGATTTTACGATGGAATATGTCTGTTTGGAGTCGGATGTGTTCTGAAAAAGCAGCTTACGGTTGTTTATCTTTTGCAGGAGTGTACAAGGGCTTACATCTCAGTAGTACTACACCTACAGCACTTGTCCATACAGGTTCATCATCAACAGCAGGTTCAGCCTTGTTACAGCCTTCAAATATAACGCAGACTTCAAGTTCCCACAGTGCACTGAGTCACCAAGTAACTGCTGCCAATTCCGCGACAACTCAGGTTCTGATTGGGAACAACATTCGATTAACTGTACCCTCATCAGTTGCCACTGTAAACTCTATTACCACACTCAATGCACGGCATATACCTAGGACTTTAAGTGCTGTTCCATCATCTGCCTTAAAGCTGGCTGCAGCAACAAACTGTCAGGTGCCCAAGGTTCCGGCTTCGTCCTCAGTGGATGCAGTACCAAGGTATGTTTTTCATAGCTGCTTATGTTTTCTGGTCTTTATTTGCTTGATAAAGATCTTTATGGCAAATAAGAACAGTTGTATGAGATGAGGCTGGCTTAAATTAACGTTGGGTATCATGGCGGTCAGGAGGAGTCACTCGGGGAGGAATGCAAGAATAGACTGACTTCTACAGCGATAGTTTTCTAGGATGCTCTGCTAACCACCAGATCAAAAATAACCGTTAGCTCAAAAGTGAAATTTGTGATCTGCTGGTACCGTACCATAAAAAAATTCTCTACTGCTGAGTACGATTTTTGGCTCTTTATGTTCTACGTTGAAGACTGGATTATTCCAAAATGCAGTGTGTGTCTGTCCTTAAAAGGTCCGTCTGCCAGAAGTGAAGGTAGAGTTGCTCCAGCTGCGTTCAAAGATGTTTCTGTAATTTGAACATGGCAGAAGACTTCAGAGGGTGTATTATAGTCTGTGTATCTCAAAATTTGAGAAAAGTATTTATCACATTCTTCAGATATAATAACTATTTTCATTTCTAGATTACTGTTCTTAGTTTCTGTTGTTTTCATTAGTTTTAGATATTTATCTAGCAGATGAATTATAATAGGTTAAACAGGAAGTCAGTTCAGTGTTTCCTTAGATAATTCCAGTTTTTGTAACTAGTGACTTCATCAGCAACTTCTATTGCACGTTTTTTTGCTACTTCCCAAGTGTTGATGGACACCATGGTGTTTTCTGGAACATCGTTTTTGTGTCCTGTGTGACACGGTGGTTTATGGGGAGGTCTTACAGTGTGACAAGCGGTCACGGTAAGCATTGCTGGCAGTTAAGCACCCAATAGATGTGGAAGCAGAAGACGAGTGTATTTCACATCTAAGTCTCTTTGCTGTTGAATTTAATGCCCTTGCTACGTTTTATCAGCTCTCCAGCCCTGATGAGCACTTAGTTGTCTGTGGAATAGTTTTGGCCATCTTTTGTTCTAGTCCTGTTAACCCCTTTACTGTTATTCCAACAGGGAAAACCACGAGACGGAGAAGCCAGCGCTGAACAATATAGCGGACAATACAGTAGCAATGGAGGTGACGTAGTTTCGGCAGGAGCGAAACTGCAGCCTTGGGAACTCGTTTAGGTGCTATGCATCGGTAGCATTTTGAATGCAAGGGATGGTGGAATGCCGCACATTGCGTTTCCATGGCAGCTGTGGGGACTTGACAGCAATGCACATCTCTCACGCTTTGGGTTTTCTTTTCTTACTGTTAATAGGAAAGAATCGACATCTGTAAATTAACAATACAGCAATTACCTGTACAGTACTGCATATTTGTAATACCCTTGTATATATATTACTTGAATACAAAACTGTTCATTTGTGATGCTTTGCACTTGGGGTGGGGGGAGGGCGGGAAACAAACTGCAACAAAGTAAGAGTGTGAGATGTGAGATTGTATAGAGATGAAAAAGTGTCATCACATCATGTGCATGGTGCGGAACCTGCTGTTTTATCTATTTATTGTGCCGTGTTTACAGTTTTTTGTACACTGTACCTTCATTGGTTCCTGTGCTGTAGTAAATGTGTTAGGTAGCTGTGGACTCCTTGGTATTTTGTAAATGGTATAACATAACTTGGTTCCCCTCTGGGTCCCTGAGTTTTCTGTGTATCATGTGAAAAATGGTGACATACATACAGAATTTTTTAAAAAGGCATCAGTTGAAAAATGGGGAATGTACTGTTTAATGGGGATCTTCCCGTTGGAGTATCGTAAGACAAGTAACAAGCTAATAATGAAGTCTGAATTCTCCCCTCCTAGCTTGCCCGCAGGCCTGTGGGCGGTTCCTGGTACTTAAAGCACTAAGGTTATGTTGCTGCTCCCCTCGTTAGTCCCATTTCCTTGCACACCAAAAAGTGTTAGTATGCAAATGGAGTCCTTACAACTGGAGTTTTTATGTTGTCTCACCCTTTTTGAAGACATTGTATTTTTTTATTGTATAACTGTTTTTAAGACTTCATTCTTTACTTGTTCTTAAGAAAAAGGATATAAGGGAGAAGAATGCAGTAATTGCTGTACGTGTATCATCATTCCAGTTTCTAAACAGCCAGCTTTTTTCCTTTTAAGATTCTCCAGAAGGCTGCAAGGCCAGAACCACAACTATCGGGTGCCTTCCTTTGGAAATATTTGACCTCTCTTCTGTGAAGAGAATGGTACTTAACAGACTACTATTAGTGCTTTGTCAGTACCGAAGTCTGAATGCCCACTCCAATGGCATACATTATCCTTAAGGTTTTTAATCCCACCTGGAAGAATTGTGACAGAACTCTCACAAAATAAACCCAGGGCATTACATGTTGACAAAAAAGTGTGGTTGTGGTTGTTTGTTTTTTTTTTCAGGTTCTGTTATCATTCTTGCTCTTGTCTGAAGTGTTTGATCTTTTAGGGTAGCCATCTTTACAGTTTAGAGAAGAAATAATGGTGTTATGGTGGCACCGTCAAGGCTTTTACCCATGATAATGCTAAAGACAGTAGAAAATACCTATTTTTTTATTCTTGATCCTTTTGTAGAAACTGTCAAGAGTTGCTAGAAGGGTGTTACACAAGTAAGAAGGCAGTTTACTGGTAAGATGTTTTTTTTTTAAAGTTGCCTGTTCAGAATCACAAATGTGATTTGCACAGCAAATGTCAGTTTTCTATATGCATGTCCTATCTGCCACAGAAAAGTGACAGTGTTCTGATGGGAACATCTCATCCTTCTGGTTTGGTATGTATGCCCTAAGAAAAGTGAGATTGCTCTTCCATAGAGCTATTATTTCATAACAGTAGCTTTTATAAGTTTGGTATCAACTCTTAAGTGGTAGGGGACGGTATCTAAATATTTAAGGTATTGGCAGCCTTATCTCAAAAGAGTTTAGACCAGAAAGACTGATGTAATTTTTTTTGTATTCGGTCAGGATGAGAGTACACTTTTGCTGTGACCTTTTGTCTTCTATAGAAGATTTGAACACACAAGAGTGATGAATAAAAGAAACATCGTCTTGGTTTCAAGCAAAAAGAAGCTGTTTCCTACCCATTAAACAGGTGATGGTAATTCTTGATCAAAAATGGGATGTGAGAGGATGTTGCTAGTCCTAGGCCATCAATACTACTTGCTTTTGTCCACAGTCAAAGACCCAGGTTAAGAGCTAAAACCGAAGCCTTGCTCTGTCTGTTTAAGAATGAATTGCTTGCAGTTCCTTTCACTTCCTTACAGGCCTTTTGTCACACTGGAAAATGGGATGCGTCTTTCCCTCTTGTCATCTCCTCCCTTCAAAAGAGAAGGAATGGTTGCTACTGCTCATAGTGTGTGTGACCACACAGCTGAGGGAATGAAAGCTGCACTGGAGAGGACCTTTCCTTGAAGGAAGCATGAGGTGAAGGGCAGTGCTGCTGAGTTCCATATTACTAGTCTTACCTAGTGGTTTGCTACCGTTGTCTTTGGAAAAGTAAGTTGAAGATGTGGCTGCCGTCTGGGTGGCTTGTTCTTCTGTTGCTGAGAAGAAAATAAAAAAATATTATCTCAGAGTTTCTAAAGACAGAAAAATTGGGTTGCCACATAGCAGAAACTCTACATCCATGAAAAAAAATGAGCTAATAATGCTGACTGAAATGTGGAATTTGCATATAATAACTCATGAATGGACTGTCCTACAGTGGGGGAGAGTTTTGAGGACACATGTGAGGAACCAGCAGATGCAGGTAAACAGATGGCAGAATGAACAACTGGAGAAGTGGATTCCAGAAATATAAATTGTCCACAGGGTGTGTCTTAATACAGCTGGATTAGCCCGTGTGGAAAAACCACAAAATGTTCCCAGCAGAGGGTGCAAGGTGACCGCTGCAGGAAAAGCAGCGAGGGAAGGGGCTGGCTGAGCTCTCAGATCACTAAAACTGCAAATAGGCTTGTCCTGACCTTAAGAGACAAGTCCAAACGGATGAAAATTGTGCAGATTAAAATTGTGTACTTTGTGAAATTGCTGGTTGCATTTTCACCGAGTATATGAACACTTTCTACTCATTTGCGTATGTTAGCTCACTGGGGGGGATAGTCAGAACTTTACCTTTGTTTTCCATATGTGTGTCTTGAGGAGGGACTGTGTGAGGCTATTGGTATTTGAATAGGATTAACAAATCTATTGCTTGTTTTGTTAGAGAAGGTGGTCAAATCAAGAACATTTCCCCCCTACCCCCAAGGGATCCCCAGAAGTAAATAAATCCCCAGAGACAAGAAAGAGAGGATTAGAATCTGTCTCTTAGAGAAGCCATTTACAGGAAGTAATTTCTTCACCAGTAATGGGAGAAAGCCAGGACTGAGGGAAGGAGCACTGGCTGCAGTGACCTGTATCAGAAGGAAGAGGGAATAAATGGCAACAAACCCACAGCTGTATGTTCTGTTCAGATTGCTCCATGAATGGCAGTAGATAAAGCAAGTAAGTTATTTTGTAGGAAGTAGTAAACTTCAGTAATCTAAAAGAATGAGGCTCTAGGATAAAAATGTCTGAAGGAATTAGTGAGCTAGGCCTTTTCATGCTGATCCAGATCATGCAGCTCAATTCTGAAAAAAAAAAATGATAGTTAAAAATAAGTAAAAGAAATAGTCCGAGTGCTGTAAGTGCACCAGAGCTGCACAAGTAGAGCAGCTCAACTCATTAGCCTGGTAGTGCGGTGGAGCTGGACCAGGAGTTGTGCAGAAGGCTCCCCAGGGGTGAAGGGTTTGCTGCTTGCAGAAAGCCTGGTGCTAGTTGGACAGAATTTGAACTCTGGCTGTTGCTGTTGAGTTACCGACAGGCTGCAGCCGTATAGGAAGGGCAGCAATTGGGGCTGACGGGGAACAAGCTTGTTCCTCACCATTAGGTGGCTGTCTAAACCAAGTTAAAGCTGGTTGAGGTTTTTTTGAAGCACAGCTGGAAAGTTAATGACAACTCTTCAGTGTAACTGGGGCTGTTTTTTTCAGTAGATATCAGTGAAATGAGATATTTTATGATTAACTGGTCGTCTATGCCCATGTTGGGTTAGTGGGATGTGCCACAGCCTCATGCACATCATCTGCTTACCCATGCAACAGTGATG
Organism: Baryphthengus martii; assembly: GCA_013396935.1. Lineage (NCBI taxonomy): Eukaryota > Metazoa > Chordata > Aves > Coraciiformes > Momotidae > Baryphthengus > Baryphthengus martii. Next base: position 767,683 of record VWZK01019607.1, read on the forward strand.
CCACCTGCATCATAGTCACTCTTCATGACCTATTTTAACACATCTGCTGAAAGAATTACACCCTGAAGACATTGAAAGACAGAGGTGGGTGCTTTGCCAGCGTAGAGAGTGCCTCTGTCAGAGCTGGAATTATCGCCATGGTCAGCATATAAAGAGCAATTTCCATTCCAGTTTGTAAACTGTGTGTTAACTTGAATCTAGCTATTGCTAGAACTGCTGTTTACGAAGTGGTAGTAATGGGCAAGTTGGGAAGGAACTAAAAATCATAAAAGTGGAGCTTTGAGGGAACTATAAAAGCACTATGTTGCCATTTTAAAACTAGTTTTAGAAATATTTTCTGTTTCGTAGTATAAGCATTTTCAAATGTTTATGTACTGAAGTCATCCATCCCCGCTGTGTGCTGCCGATCCTGTGACTTTGTGCTCGTGGTGACGGGCAAGCACTCTCCAGTCTTGCTGCAGGCCGATTATTTTTTTAAAAGGCATGTCCTTCTCAAGTCTAGCATAAGTGGGAACGATAATGTTGTTGACCTTTCCTTTTGGAGATGTGATTACGTAGGTGTTTGTGGGACGTCATCGCTTACCTTGCATTGGGTGAGCCTGTGCTGCCAGTAGCTACGGAGTACTGGTAATGGGGCAGAAATTACAAGCTGTTTACCAATGCCCCTCTAATGAGATGGTGATTTAACAGTGGTAAGAAGACGTTCTTTTTCTCTAGGTTCCACTGTGATTTCCATTTTCCTAACATCTATTTAAGTGTCTAAGCAATTCATTCCATCTCTTCAGTCATACTCAGCACTAACAGGCCTCCACTGATACGGTACCGGACAAGGAATGTGAATAAAGTATTTCAGTAAGTACCCTTCAGCCAGGGCTGGTGCTTAGTGTGTTAAATTTTCATTTTAAATCCCCACCTCGCTTTGTTACACCCCTGCTGTAGAAGCAGCTGTGGGTTACAGCTCGACTGGCTGGTTTGACATGGCAGAGTTGTCAGTGCCATAACCAGCATTTTTTTGATTCAGAAGACTGGTTTGATGAGAGGTGTGAGGCATTTACAGCAATCCTCTTTCATCAACACTGTATCTCAGGTCTTCAGGGATTATAAACCAGTGTCACTGATACAGATAAAATCCTTTTTGCTGAAGTCTAGACTTCCTGTCCTTTCATTTGTGTTTTCCAGTGTGTTGTCAGTGTAAATCAGTCAGTAACAGTTGCCTAGTTAATGTTTCTCATTATAGTTTCTGTTCTTGAAAGACTATTTCATGAGCAGGAACTGTGGTGAGGCAGCCAAACCGGTTAATAGGGGCAAATGTCATCCGTATGATAATGCTGTTGTTGGCTTCTCTTGCTTCTGGGAGATGGTACTACCAGGGATATCCCTATAAGGTTTTTATTCTTCAGATACTTGGTTTTTAATAACTTTTAATTTTCTATGTAGTATGTTTGTTGTAAAAACGCTTGCAAAAAAAAGCAAGTCCATGTTAACGCAAAATTGTATTAAAGTATAAAAAAACCCATAAATCCTTTTGGAAGTGCACGACCTAAATCTAAAAAAGCAGATTTTACCTACAGTGGCTCACAGTAAGGAAAGCAGTAGATGAAAAGCTTTTAGCTAACACAAAGCAAAAAAACTAGAGTGTACCGATTCTTCACAGGTCAGGTTCCATTGTACAGAAAATCAATAATGTACCAAGAATTGGTGTCCCTTCCAGCAGTAACCTGTTACTCCTTTGACGAGCAACTGCTGTTCCCATGAGTACTTTCTGCTTGCTCAACAAACCAGCACCAGCCTTGAGATGCTTCCTTGAGACAACAGTCACCTTCAGCATCGGAGATAAGAGTGGAAGGGCAGCAGATAACAACAGGTACAGAAAGAAACTTCCAGTGATTCAAGTCTTAGATAATGTTCCTGTTTTCTTACTGCTTCCTGGAGAGATACAGGCTGCTCCTTCTTCGGCAAGTTGCTCCTCTGCCCAGTTTGCTAGCCAGGCCAGCGGGCAGACTGCCTTCAGGTTCCTGAAAAGCCCACAGCACATTCAGTACTGAGACTCTCCAAAAGTTTCCCAGTGTGCCCTTCAATAATCCATTCGTTCCCCTCAGGAATAACATGCCTAGCATGTGTCGGATTACTCATGATCAGCTTTAATGAGGCTTTAAGATAAAGCTTGAAAAACAGAACAAAGATGTAATCAAAGAAAGCAATAGCATGCATCATCAGAAGTCTGTTTACAGCTTCTTGGGGGCTTCTTGTATCTTGGCTGAGTCGGCACTGTGAGGCAGCCCCACAGAAACCATTCCCGGTACAGATTTGGCCTGAAATCTTCCTAAACTGGCATCTCTCCGAGCTCTAATTCTAAGCCTGCTTGCTGGTGACCCTCAGAGCAGCCACTCTGGACAGGACAGGCCTCCCTTCTCACTTAACCTGCCCTTGCACTGAGACATCACCAAGTAAAATGGGGGACTTTGTGTTTGCCCTCCTGCCTATTGCTTTCCTGATCAATGTTGCTTTTTAAAGAGATCATGCTCTGGGCTTTAGCTTAGTTTGTAGTTGGGAGCAGTTTACACACAGCTCTATAGCTTGGCTACCTGAAATTGAATAAGGCAAGAAGAGTCAGAATATCCTAACGGGAAAGCTACAGTCATTCCCCTCCATGGGTGTCAAGAAAGAGTTGTGAGCTCACAGGTCACGACAAACCCATTTTTAGAAAAAGACCCCTCTGTACAGCCCAAGCACACCATCAAGGGTTCCTGCCAAACCACAGTAGCAGATACATGCGTCGGGAGCAGTAACAACATGCCTGACAGTGGCCAGCCTGGCTGGAGTTGGCAGTGATGGGACACGCATTGTAACAAAGATCTGCGCTTATTCTCTATGAGTTTATTCATGTGACTAAAAGCTTTTATGTGCTGCTTTCACAGGTAGCTGTAAGGACTCTGCAACAGCACTGGGCACTGGTTCAGCGGCTGCCAGAGCGCTGCAGCCACCATTCAGGGGAACAGTGCTGCGCTCTGGGGGATTCAAAGAGCTGTGAGAGTATCCTAAAGACTGAAACACACCTGATGGTGAGAGAGCCACAATGCTTAGCCTGCTTCGTTCAGTGTGCTATGGAGACCTGAGCACAATCTCCAAGTGCCTGCAAGCAGAGCAGTGGTAGGACAATAGGCGGCCTTCCAAGATACCAGAAAAACGTAATTTACCAGGTATCTTAATTTATAATTAGAATTCTAGTGGACTGTGCTTCCTAGTAGTGTTTAAATTAGGATTAGGAAGTTCTTCAAAGGGAACCATGGTTAAAGATTCAGGGGCAATCTCGTGGCATGCACAGTGCAGCAGATCCTGGTGCCCAGTGACAAGATCAGAGGCAGCAAGCACAGACTGAAACAAAGGAGGTTCCCTCTGAGCATCAGGAGACACCTTTTCACTGTAAGGATGACTGAGCACTGGCGCAGGTTGTACAGGGAGGTGGTGGACTTTACATCCTTGGAGATCTACGTGGTCCTAGGCAACCTGCTCTAGGGGTTGGACTAGAGGACCACCTGAGGTCCCTTCCAACCTCAGTCATTCTGCAGTCTTTCCTGGCTTCAGGATCTACTGATAGAACTCAGATGTGGTCATTTTTCTCTGCTCAGTTTAATTTCTTATTTTTGTGAAATCAGCAGTGGTATTGATTCCCGGAATACTAACATGCATAACAAAGAGCAGGATTTCGTTCTGAATAAGTTCCAGTCCAGCTGCTGATTGCCTTCCAAAAATCACTAGTCCGGTCACATGCTGCTTATTGGTTAGGGCTTGAGCACATTCTAAATAGTTTTGTGAATCCAGGGCACTTTGTGGATGAGTTAGTATTATCTAATTACCATTAGCCCCCACACACCTGGTGCTGAGCTTTAGCAATCAAAACTGTGGTTTCATTTTCTGTCAACATTCCGTATATATTCTGTATATAGCTACTGTAGTATGAAATGATCGTGTGCCCCCCAAAATTTCTGTGTAAGCTATACTAGAAAAGCAAAAGGAGAATATATCAGGGTGTTGCCTACACTGACCTCATACATGGATTTTGCTTGCTATATAGGATCAATTCCTCTGAAAATTAAAGTATACTTCTGAGAAATAAACTGTCTTGCACTGAATAAATATTGTGGTTAAAAATTAATTCCTTTGAAAACAATGCTGTCAAAACTGGCTTCTTTAGCACATATTTGCTCAGAAATCAGAGGTCTTAAGATCTTTTTATGGGTTCCCATTGTGTTTGTAAGGTTGATCTTGGCTACAAACCCTCTCATAACAAACTTGGTTAAAAGTTAAATGTGGTTTGAGGCCAGCACAGAATACAAATATACATTTGCTGATATTAATCCTATTTTTGTCTCATTTCAGAAAGTTCCTTATAGCTAAAGGATTCCCTACATATAAAATGCCATTTTGCTTAACACCAGAGGAGGAAGATGGTCCTGGTCCAAGGTCAGTGGGAGCGGAGCCGTGCAGAGGCAGAGGGACAGGAGCAGCTGTTTGTCAAAGGAACAAACCCACGTCCCTGGGGAGGGGTTTTTATTGTATTTGAATTCACTGAGAGCTGAATCCAGGAGCAGCTTTCAGAAGCAAGAGCCAATCTGTGGAAGGCCTGGAGATTCCTGGCTTTGGCCTGGGAGCTCTTGCTGGGCACGGAGACAAGATATAACTTCTGAGGAAGAACAAACCTTGCTAAATTACAGCTCCCTGTTAGCTGTTAACTCCTGTTAACCCCAGAGTTCACCCTTCAAATCAAATCAAAATCAAATAACATCATCTTTGAATATCTCTGCTTAGAGAGACCAAGGAACCACGGTTATCTTTGAAGAGTGTGCACATAGAGGGGCTTCCAGGGGTTCTTCTTTCTGAATGCACCTGTCTTGCAGCCTCTGTCCTTCCCTCTGAGCCATGGAGTTGCTACATCCAGTTATGTTGTTTATAAACAATCCAAACAGGCAACTTTTACTATTGCGACTGATGCACCCAGAACATACAGCTTGCGTAAAATAACCAACTAGGCCAAAGTAAATGAAAGCTAGGAATGGGAGCCAGGACCTTCTGAGCTTCAGTTGAAGGTATCACAAGATTTCCCTTTATAGTGCTGGATTAATTGCTCACCTCTGCTCCGTTTGCTCATTCAGTGAAATGAATGCAGTGGTATTGCTCACATGAGAAAAATAACTGATGTTAAAACCTGAAAACTGGTGTCAAAACTTAGAAAGCGCTCCAGGTTTCAAGCACTACAGATCTTACTGATGTCACTGTGCAGGTACGCTGTAGGGAGGTTGGCTTTGATTTGCAAGAGTGAATAATACTATAAAAGTAACATAGCAGTGAGATAGAAAATACTTTAACTGGAGTCACCCTCCCAAGAAGACCAAACCCTTGGCTGGACCTGGCAGCTGTCACCCCTCTGTGTCTCAGTGCACAATCACTGCATAAGCAATGGAGAAACCTCGTCATTTGGCACTTCAAGGTGAAAGCAATCCTTATTTACAGATACAGCCAGTCACCATTGTGCACAGGAATAGCGTGATTATAAAAATACAGTTAGTACAAGTCTTACAAGTCTTCTCTACTGGATAGTGGGAAGATACATCTTGCCCTCATTGGACTGGATAAACTGCAGCAATGCCCCTGCAGTGGTGCAGAGCAGACCACACCTTTTTTAAGTTTGTGCAGGCTAGAGCTGTCACTTCTGGGGGCAGAGACAGGACTTTGGGAGCTCTGATAAGCCTCTCTAGATTCTTCTAGGACCCAGAGTCTCACAGAATTGCCCTCTCAGTCAGGACACTTACCACCGGAACATGAGCAACCTCTGTTTTTACACCAGATAGTTTTGGCAGGCAGTATCTTACAGGATTAAAAAAAAAGTGTTATTGGTTGGTAATCACCATTCTTTGAGCCACAGGGCTTGGTTTACTCGATTGAACAGCACGTCTTGTCCCACGCGACGCACTCAGGTTTTCCCAAGATAATCCACTGACGGATGTGATGCACGATCCCCAGGAGACCTGTGCTGTTCCAGAGTGGCACTTGGAGGCCAGGCTGGCTCCCCTGAGACATTTCTCCTGACACTGTATTTACACATTTGAAGCTCTTCTGCGGTGCCTGTCTGAACATCCCCCAACCAGCCTCCTCCCCTCCCCGAGCCTCCTGCAGGTGCTGGCTGAGGCAGTGGGTGGCTCAGGCATCGCTCCACCCTGTATGGCCATGAGAAGGGCAGGGTCTGAGTGTGCCCACAAGTGCAGGGTAAGGTAGAAGAGGATGTGGCCTGAGAGTCTGTCAGATGGATGTTCATCTACAGCCTGAGTGTACGTACGGATGATAGATCCCACAGGCGACAGCTACTGGTAAGTAACATTTCTTTGCTCCACTGATCAGAGTCTGGCTCTGCACTAACAAACTCTAGCACTAAATTCAGCCCTCTCAGTAGTGAAGCCTTGAGGCTACACTGCAGCACACAGCTGTATGTTCAGAGCAAAACCCACTCTTTGTCAGTATGAAAACATACATACAGTCAGCAAAAGGACAGTTCTGGATAAGATGAAAGTAGATCCAACTTGGGAGGCAGGACAGTATTTAATCATCCAAACTAGAGCAGAAGACATAATCTTGTTTTTCAATCAGTCTGAGGCACACAGTAAAGGAATTGGCTGCAGTGAATCCCCCCATTTCTGGCCAACACTTTTGTAATGCATTTGGATTTTTCTAGTCCCTCCTCCAAAGGCGACATAAAGTTTTGCAATATTTTAAAGTAGCATTAAGGGCATAATGTTCCAGTTCCACATCCCTGATGTATCAATTGACTTGAGTGGCTTGGAAAGCTTACCTTGAAGTTGTGCACGTAATATTGACATTAGTAAAGAAAATGCTGCCAACATCCGTTGAAGGGCCAAAATGAAAGTGCTCTGTTCAGGCTCAGCCCAACCACCTCATTGTTCCCATCCTATCTCACAGGATAATCAGAAAGTGTCTGGGTGATTCTCCACCCTTTCCTCATTTTCTCTGCAGGGAAGCATGAGATCAGCAGCTTTCTCCTGTTGTTCATTTTTGTCCTTTGCATGACTGCTATTTGTTTTGATTTATTAGAATTTATTTTCTTAAATAGGAAAAAATAATTGTGAAGTATAATGCAGAGATCCCTGCAGCCTAGGGAAGCTGTCTCTTAAGACCCCATATAGACAGACAGGTCTACTCTACAGACTCATTTAGAGCACTTGCATTTTAGGTTTCTGCTTTGAACTGCGCTATAGATATTTCCTCCTGATTGTAGAGGCAGCACAGGGAGATTAACCTGTCTGGGCTAAAGAAAGCCTTCGTGAACGCCACTGTAGTGATTAGCAGCTTTATAATCGCTAATTTGGTATTCTAGCATTTAGTGATGTCTCTGGAAGTAGGAGGTGTTAGTGGTATAGAAATGTTTACATCGATCTCCCAACTAGCTAGTGAACATTATCACACAGACTCACAGAATGTTAGGGGTTGGGAGGGACCTCGAAAGATCCTCGAGTCCAACCCCCCTGCCAGTGCAGGATCCTAGAGTAGGCTCAAGACTATTCATGCCAGGAAATAAATTCCCTGCTGATAACAAATAAATATAAGAAACACAACCAGCAACCAAAAGCAAGAATTCTGTGATCTGCAAGTTTTAAGAGATATTTTAACAATACAGGAAGCACAGTCAGGATAACAACCCCTTTAGTTACTCACTGTAATTAGTGAGTCTGTTACCTATTTTAGAAAGTTTGGTCACCATTCCAAATCAACTTTTTTTAAGCTGTAAAGTTTTTGTTATTGTATGACAACAAACTACATATATTTATTTGCTCATGTAAAATCAGGAATTATATCTTTACTTATCAAAACCACAAGTACTAGCCATAAAAAAAACCAAAACGACCCAGAATGTTTGTTGTTACAGAATTTCTTTTGGTAAAACTTCCTGTGCTTTACTCATGCTAATTCTGATGTCTCAGTTATCAACCCCTTGCTTTCCCAGCTGCATAGCAAAGAGGCTAATGATATAAACTAAATGGGATAAGGGCTTCTGGCCACAAGACTGTTCACACTGTTCAAGGCAGGACAGGTCAACAGGAAAAGTGCCTGAAGTGCAGCATGGGTAGCCGCTGTTCTGGTAGTACAATGGGTACTTTTAACTACTGGCAAAATAACAAAAGAACTTGAGGTCAAATCAATCCTCAGCCATAATACCAGGCATTGGCACTAACAACACTTCTTTGGCGCATCTAACTGCAGAATGACATAGAGGGTGATATTTCCATTATGATTCGTTTTCTCAGCCTCAGAGGCACCTGACATTGCTACCCTGTATTGCCCTGTTTCACGTATTCCCATCATTTTTTTATCCTATTTTCAATCATTTTCTGGAGATGGGTTTTTATTATTCTCTCAAACCTGCTAAGGAATACAGGCTGCATATGCAGAGTAATCTGAAAAGATTAGCAAAAATGACAGATTTCCAGCTGTAAAACTTCGCTGTGTTCATCTTTTCATCTGTACTTGGTTCCAACATAACGGTTGGTTTCCATTCTCTCCATTTTGTACGCCTTCCTTTCCTCCCTGCTAGATAGCCACCACATGCAGATATAAGAAGAAGGGGAAAGAAGACAAGTTTTCCACCCTCTGGTACCCCAAGGGCTCCTGTGATGAGCCGGGATTTTGTGTTCTCCACAGCAGTGCCTGGCTCGGTCTCTCTCTCCATGGCTTTAGTGGATTTCAGTTGCATGCCATGAGGGATTACCCTAATCTTCAAGTACATGTAGCAGAGGTAATTCACCTTTTAATCCATATTTAGCCTTTCAACACACCTCTGCAGCTGAATACCTTTAGCATGTTAGTACCAAATCCTACAGTGGGTAAAGAGTAGAAGTAGGCTGGGGTTTGGGGCCCAGGCATTACGCACAGTACTTACTGATTTCTGTCTGCGGGTTACTGCTGCAAATTGGGAACGGCTTACACAGAGGAACTGCAAGTAAAATGTTCAAGCAATAAGGAACAGATAGAAGCTAAAATAGTGTACTATGATTGTATCAAACGCTGTCTCATAGGAAACAAGTCCTGTCAGAGAAAAGAATTAAGAGGAATACTTTACCTCTGTGAAAATCCTCCCCATCCTGAAGGAGGCAAGATAACATGATAAGGAACAAGAACAGTTGGTATACCAAAAAAGTAAAAAAAAAAAAAATCAGAGCATCAGCATCTGTTGCTATGTGACTTTAACTGAATTCACAGTGTTCTGCATGAGTTTCTAATGCATCTTCAAATCCCTTTACACATTTATACTATCTACTCTAAAACTAGTAGATTAGAGGCCCTTCTACTCAATATTTCTTCCTTTTATTATTTTCTCACATGAATGTTTTTTGAATACAATGCGGCGGTAAAATTTAAGGAGTATCACTCAGATGCAGAGTACCTGATCAATTTGATAGGCATTGTTTAGTAATTACATCAAATTTTAGATCCAGTTTATATATGGTTATTTATCAATAGCCATGTATATATTTATATACATATGCCTTTATATGTCTAGGCATATAATTTGCATGTGTAACCAAGTAGGTAAATATTCATGTCCTCAAATGCATTTTCTTTCTGCAGACACCAACAACCATGCTGCCAACCATATCCCAGCATTGCAATTTAAGATATCATGGCCCAGTTTCCTGAGACTGTGTTAGAAATCACACTTTTTACATTTTCCTTCTGTATTATTAAGTTTCTGGGATAAATTCCGTTTTAATAGTCAGAGAATTTAAGTTGAAAAAAGAAACAATTGGTTTAATGTGTTTGATTGTGTAATTGAGACTATGGATAAAACGGGATCAAATCACCTAAACAAATGCACTTCCATGTTCAATAATATTTTCTAAGCACGAAGATGGCATCATCTTAGGAGCAATATTACTTTCAGAGGTGTGTATTTCATAAGCCTTGAAAGTTTGCATTCTGTTTATAATTGTGTGTTTTGGTTTGATAATCCTCTCTCTTACAGTACGCATATACTCAGGTAAAGTAAACCAGTCCCATCAAAAATCAGAATAGTGATAATATAGCATAGCTAAATCTGAACTTTGGCATCTCTTGTGAGCTCAAAGCTTGTTTTATTCTTTAGAGTATTTAGTTTGTGGTCCATTGATGTCATTAGTAGAGCAGGCATAACTTCCAGGTTTTAAAAATGCCCAATTTAAAGCTTAAAGCTTTTGGATCTTTGCTATAGGTATAGCTGTTGCAACACAGAATTGGAAACAGCGGTGTGTTTTAGTATTTCGTTGGCAATATGATAAAAGTGAAGAATTTCAGAAGAAAAACTTCCCGAGTTTTCTTTTACTTAACATTTTGCACCCTAGAGATAATCAGCACCATTTGTATCTTGGAAAGTAAAGCATATGCTCAGGCTCAGAAAGGGTATTAAAGTGTACCCATCAAGAAATTAGATATTTCACTCTTAATTTCCATAAACAGCCTCCTTACTTGTATGAGCTGGCAGGAGAGGACTAACACGCCAGCAGATGGTCCTTGGTGTTTGTATGAGTAAGCACTGGCACAGCCTTGATGGCCACCATAACCACTGCCCCTCAGGGTCACGGCTGCCAGAGGGAAGAGTGCGGAGTCCTTCCTGTGGGAGGGTTGTGTCATTGTATGCGGCTTGGGGAGGGGCTGTAAGAGGAGGAGATTGGGGCAGGATGAGGAGATGGATGTGGGTAAACACTGAACAAACCTTGAGAATGAAAATTAACAGCCTCTATTGTGGTTTCCTTGGCACCGATGGTCTTCCTGCTGGAGCACAGCCTTTGGCAAGCCCCTGGGCTAAGCACTTTGTCAGAATGCTCATCTCGGTGCTTTGGAGCAATGCCTGGCTGGCTGGTGGTGGCAGTCAGGTCCCATCAGCCAAACCCAATTTCGGGAATTCTAGATCTAGTATATCAAACTGTCCTTGTTTCTCTCCTGATGTGTGGTCCACAGATCTCTCCTGCTAAGTTGCTCATCAATCATCAGCTCTTTTTTCCTGCCATTCCTGTAGATTTGTCCACCAATCCAGGTTGCCTATTGTCTTTCTGCTTTACCTCGTTTTTCTTGACATAGACAAAATTGTTGTAGTTACGGTGTCTGGTTTAAAGGCTTCCAATGCAATAGGGTACAGACACTTGCCTTAAGGACAGTTGTCTGTTTGCAGCACAGGCCAGAGCTTAACAAAGGACATCTTTTAGCTGTTTGGTAGCATAAAATTGCAATTAGTCTCAAGCCAGGTCCTGACAGACATGGATCATCATTATCATTAAACCAATCACCACAAGTGCAATTAATTTGGACCTCTGTAAGCAGACACATGAGGTTTGGTAAGCGATGCAATCTCAGTTCTGAAAAAAATACAAAAATGTGCTTCAATGCTCTGCATTAAAGATTATTTTTTTAACAGAGCCAACACAAGATGTAACAGCTCCTTTCAGTGGGAATCTGCACTTTCATTTCCCACTTTAGATTTAGTGGTACTAAAGTTCTCCTACACCTTTGCATCAAGCAGGTATAGGAAAAAAGGTCAAGCGTTTTACACAAGGCACCAAAAATATGGATTAGATGATACACTGATGCCAGCTGTGTAACTACCTCCTTGTTGATGGCCTCAAAAAAAAAATACAATTCCGAGAGTAAGTCAAGTGATGATTTATCAGGGATATAACGCCTTCTTTCATTCCTCGTAAATCAGAGTGATAAGGGAAGTCTGTGGAATTCTCCATAGAGAAGTTGTCTCAGCAGAGATGCACAGAAAGAGGGAAGCAACAGGACTAAGCAATAAGGAAAATACCATGCACAAATACATCTGAAATACTGAAGTACCATAAAATGAAATAATCTAATTGGGATCAGGACTCGCTTTGCATATGACACTCCATGCTGAATTTATAACGACAATAGGAGAAATTTTGCTAACACTTGGTACTTTACACTGCTACTAATGATAAACCCAGTGCAGGTCATCTTGTAAAAACTCGAATGCCTGTGTCAAATATGATACACAGAGGCATGTCTCAGCAGCAAGAACAATTTGTTTGGAGGTGCTGAATGTCTTCAGATTCTGTCTTTTCTAACAAGAATTCTACATTTAACCTGGAAGTTTCAGGGAGTTTTCTTTCTATCATATATCCAGCTGTGCCAGATCAGCTGAACAACCAACCTTCAAGGATGAGATTATTGCTACAAAAATGCCACTAAAATGGCACTCACTAGTGTATGGAAACCTGTCACAGCTTTGTGCCTTATTAGATACAGACTTTTTTAATATAAAATATGACACAATATATGGCTTCTTTCTCAATTGCTACAGAGTTTAGTGGATACTGGGAAAATTTACCTTTCAATTATACTTCATCTAACAGACATGATGATGAAAATATTTCCTTGAGTTAGATGCAGAAGATAACCCAGCCAGTAACTTTTCATCTTGTCAGGAACATTAAGCCCATTCCCTGGAATAACTTGCTCGTTTTGTTTCATATGTCTGCTGGGGCTAAGCACCCTGTTACAGTAAGATGGAAAAAGACAGATTCATCAGCAACCACAGAGACCAGGCCCAAAATAATTCAGCAGAGATTAGGCCTTGAGTTGGCACAGTGCCCAGGAGTGAATTACATCCATGCCACTGGTCTTAGTGGCCTTTCTCATATGGCCCTTGCTATATATTCCTGCAATGACTTAGTATCTAGCTACATTTATTTACTTTTTTCCTCAAATACCTTCAAAATACCAATACCATAACTATTAAAAGATTTCTAAAGATGACAAATTTGGCACGCAGAAGCATTATCTCTCTAAGTTAGTTTGGCTTTTATGTCTCACTTGGCAAGTCATTTTGAATTTATTTTGCTGATCATAGTCCTCCGTTTCCCGGTACAAATTTCTGTCAATTCACTGTGAACGCGGCTGTTTGGCCAGCTCTCAGGCTTGAGAAGACTTAAGGGAAAGTACAGGAAAGAGAATTCTACTCTGATTATGAGAAAAATATTCAGAACAGAACTCTGACTTTTTGCCAGGAGATTGACGTTACGCTGCTCGGCAATGGAGGGCCGCTCTTTGGTAGCAGCCCTCATTCCACGGAAAGAAAAGGGCTGCTCATCATCAGGGATGTGTAGCTGGCCTTCATGGAGTGTCATTCCCTGTGTAGGCACAAGGGCAATCAGGACACTTTGAATATACCAGCTATTGCATGAGGTAGCACAATTGAAACCTCTAACATAGTAGTTGTTCAGAAAGCACAGCTGTCTTACTAGCAATAGCCAGCACTAAACTAGGCTGTTTTCACATTGATGAAGGAAGTATCTCATGTACCTTTTTTATTATTTTCAGCCTGAAGGCTTTTCATTCAGGATATGGCAAATAGGATCGTTGTGACCTCAGTTCAGCTCCATCTGCTGATGGGAATATTATTTTTGGCTGTCATGTCACTATTGCTTTAAATAATTTAGACTGAAAACCTTCAGTATGAGTTGCACGAAGAGAAGCCTGCAATGAACATGATAATGCGTCCTGCACCATCCTTCTCTGGGACAATGTCTAGACGGAAGATGAAAACCTGAGCTCAGCTCTCCCACCCTCCTGCATGTAAGGAAAGGTTGTACATGGCTTCTTGAGAAACTCAGCTACTGTCTGCAGTGCAGTACAGGTTTCTGAGCTAATTTCAGATCAGCTGGCTAGGGCCCTACTAGAACTCACGCTTTAGTGCGTGGGTCTCCATAGGTAGGCTTGTCCTGTACTACTGGCTGTTCTGCTGTTGTGATGGGAGACACAAAGCAGTTTCAAGTTGCTGAGCGCATGTGTTCAGGGGAGACAGAAGCAGAGAAAGGAGGCAGGACAGCATAGAGATGCAAAGCTTATGGAGACCACACCAGGGATCTTTAAATCTGCTTCCTGCTTTAGTTAATTTGGAATTAACATCTTGCATTTGAAGAATAAATCTTAACATATACTTCTATTGGTTCAGTCCTGAGTTCAATTCAAGCAATCAAAACAATCATGACAGACTGAAAACAAAAGTAAAGCGTACTTTTTGGAAGACCTGAGGCATGCTTCTTAGCTAGAAAATCCCTGAAAGTGAAAATTCCCACATAACTGTCAGAATCCAAGAATCATGGGTTGGAGAGAAAAAACTAGTGTTGCAAATCGTGCTGTAAACTGAGGGCAGCTGACAACATTCAGATTGCGGGAACCCAGGACCCTGTTAAGCCTGAATTGGTTTGTTTATTCATGCTACAGACAATGACCACTCCAATCAATGTCTAGCCTACCTCCATCCATTCAAAATATAGCATGACTGCTGTTATACCCATTTAAAATAAAACATGGCTGCTGTTGTCAGTCAGTAACGGTGGGTTTCTGTGTTGGCTTGTAAATGAGCCTCTCGAAAGACATCCAGTTTTGGCTTTTAGATAACAGCTGGCACTCACTGAAAGCAGTCTATAAAGTTTCTTTGTGAAAGGGCTTAGTAGGTTGACCATCCTGTTCTCAGAGCCCATCACCCCTCTTACTGAATGCACAATGGCATTGGCAGTATAACCAAGTTTCAACGGAAAAAGACTGAAGGGCTATGGACACCAAATTCATATCCCACCCTTGGAAATTATTTCTGCCTAGTGAAGCTGGAAATAAGAGTTGTGAAGTGCATCGATGAAGAGGGCTGCACAGCTGCTACTCATATTAAACTATTCCTCCATTTCAGTGGAGGAAACCTCACTCTGTGAAAGTCACTCATGCTCTCAGCGGCTCTTTCAATGAGGAATTCTCACCAAAATTGCTGGCGAGGAACAGATAGCAATTAGTTAGGGCAAGGGATATATGTTTATTGGAAGTAATCCTAGATCCATTGAAATTACTTGCAAATTGTCATTGATTTGAATAGGATGGGCTCTTGACCACTTCTGATTGAGAGATGAACTCCGTAGCATGACAAGTCATTTACATTCTTATACAGTTTAATGCAGGAATTTGAAGAAGGGCATCTCTCCTGGCATCATGTAGTGACATGTAGTCACTGCTCTACTGTTCCCAGACTCTTTATAACCTGCAAACTGGGTGGAAATTTCAGCTGTTATCTGATCTCGCATACTGTCTTTGATGCCCAGGTTGTAGCGCATGACTGAAGGATTCAAAGTAGTGAACAATTATAAATTAATGAATACAGATACAATTCAACATAAACCGATTGGGCTTTATGTCAGTCTACAAACATCTTAATGTTACGTTTCAAAAATGCCAAGTAACCGTCTGCAGTGACATGTCTGGAAAGCTCAGGTTTTGCTCTCACCAGTGACAGCTTGCAGTACTGGATCCCTATCCTGGGCTTGGTCACTCTTCCTAAGGAGATTTCCTCACCAACTCCATGCCTTTCTGAAGTCAGTATATATGAAGTCTCCATTTATGTATCAGCAACTGTCTTCTCAACTGCAAAACTGAGCCCAAAAGAAGAAAGAAGGAAAGAAGCCACTTCAGTTCTGATCAGTCAAATAGACTAACCAAACACAGTAAGGAAAGGTCCTGAAGAAATTTATTTATAACACACAGGAAGTTAAAACAAACAAGTCAGTGATAGAGAGAGAATGACTTGAGCAACTTAAGTGTCCAAATAGTGCATCAGGCTTTGAGTTGGCAAGACCGCTACAGAACCAGATGTAGGCTGTGAATCAGCAGTTCTGGAATGCCAGCACAGAAAGAATGGTAGTAATGATCCGAGGGGACACAGAGGCATGCAGAAGCTGTTCCAAGACCATTTTAGCAAAGCACATATTTCCAATATATATATTCCTGTGATGGTAAAGTAATGTCTCAAACACTTACTAGTTTAGTAT
The DNA here is from genome assembly GCA_013396935.1 of Baryphthengus martii. NCBI lineage: Eukaryota > Metazoa > Chordata > Aves > Coraciiformes > Momotidae > Baryphthengus > Baryphthengus martii. Next base: position 783,558 of record VWZK01019607.1, read on the forward strand.
CTCAAAGCATTAATTGAGGTTGAAATTAGTTCCTGAGATGAACAGATAAAGAGATAAACAGATGAAATCTCCTGCCACCCAGGCAAAATTTAAAATTAAAACCCACATGCTTTAGAAAGTCCAATTTGCTGGAGGGTGGAAACAAAATGTTGAACTGCTGCTGCTTAGTTTCCAAAATTCAAATTCCATAGGCTGGCTTCTGCTCTGGCTGGCACTACAATGCGCTGAGGAACAGCAGAGGAGAACGATCCCATGCTCCTGGCAATCTGGTGCCAAGCGCAGGATTCCTTTCAGTGGGTGGGGATAAGAGACATACTGTGGGCAAGAGCAACATTTGTCCCCAGCTAACTTTGGCTGTTTGCTAAATAGTCTTAGGATAGATGCGGGTCCAGCAGGAGGGCTTGGCATGTTTCCCTACCCTCACCCTGTTGACGGCACTCTCTCCTTGGCAGTGGGGGATGCAGGAGCATTGCAGTACCCAGACTTCATTTCATTTTGGACGCTGTGAAAAGGCATTTGTACCAGTCAGTGAGAGTCCCTCTACCCTTTTCTTTTTGGCAGTGTCACTCATTTCTTCACTCCTATGAGGGGTGAGTGGTACCAAAACACTTGTTTGGTCTCCTTGGTCCATGGGAATTCATAGGCGCTGTACACCCTTAGAAAAAAATTAGATTGGGTTCACTAGAGAAAGCAAACAAAAGCTTTTGTTTCTGGAGAGACAAAAAAGCACATGATACTGCTGGAAGAATTCTCTTTTTTTTTTCATTATTTAAGCTATACTTCAGGAAATTTTGCAGAGGTCAAAATATATCTACTTAAGCATCACTTACTGATTTTATGATTATTTTTCCTTTTCTTTCCTTTTTATATTGAACGGGGTAAAAACATAATTATTTATAAAATTCTAACAATAACTGTTCTTCTAACTTTCAACCCAGAAAAGACCTTCAAAGAATTTCTCTTGGTTACTCCTGTCAGCTGACTGTCTGAGAGTATACCCTGCTCTGCTCAGGATACAAAAAGACCTTTGTCAATATTCAGAAAACACCTCAACACTTCATACAGAAATCACATGAGAGGACCTTCATGGTGACCAGATGGGTCAGTTGGCAAGAGGAGGACTGATAGCAATGAGAAGCCTGCTCTCTGTGTGTTTATAATAACCACACAAGCTGCTCAGGATATTTTTACTTCTTTTTTTTTTTTTTTTTCTTGTGGCTCCGTTGTAGACAAATTCTAACATCTTTATGGCTTCCATAATCTACCTGAAGATGCTTTTTCCTTGAATCCATTTCAGTATTATGAGGCAGGAATAATCCTGTCACCAAGGATGCACTAATTGTTTTCTTCTTTTAATTAAAAATTAGTTCTGTCTTTGACTAGCTCCCAAATTACTTTGGTCTGGTCCAGCAGAGCTTGTATTTGCAGATCACATAAAGGATATCTGCTTGCAAGTGTTTCTGCAAAGTTCATGGGTTTGTATATTATCTTACTGAACATAAAATCACTAAGAAGTGAAAAAAAAAAATTAAGAAAGTCTTCATTTGTAAAAAGTATCAGACCTTAAGAAATCTATTAAAAGAAGATGAGCTGCGCCTTGAACTAGAGATCAGGGGTATGGCTCTGTGTTCGATTCTTTGCCACTTCTGCCATTGGGACTTTGTCTTTCCACTTGTAACCCGGGCAGAGAAATGGCATGCAGGGGAGAAAAGTGCGGGAAGAACTTATTAATGCCTATGTAAATAGCAGTTCTTGCCTAGTATGGGCACCAGGAATGCTTTTTTAACATAGATTTGGTGAAAACTCAAGCACTGAAAGACTCTATATTGCTTTGCAAACTTCATACAGACATACAAGGTAAGATTAAAATGCAGCTGCAGAATAGCTTTAACTGATCTGCAGCTAGAATTACCCTATTAATTAGTATTTTGATATTGAGAAGGTTTTTTTACGTGCTTCCCAAGCTAAATAGTAGCTGTAAAAAGCCAATACTTGGAGTCTGTTGGTAGAAAATACAGTTGATGCAGAACAAACATAACGATTATGAGTTTGGCTGAGTCTACTTATTCTTGCTGCAATTTTACCTGGTTAGGTTCCCAACCTGAACTGCAGGATCATAGCTGACAATGAGAATTTCACATTGAGAAGCAAAAATACACTCTAAGAAAAGAAAACAGTTTGTACTCTCCAAAATGAATGAAAACATTTTTTACACAGACTCACAGTAGTTTATGCAGAATTGCTCATGGTAGATTGCCACATAGCAGGCAATCAGCATATCGTGAAAACAATATAGTACAGTCAGATGTACAGACCTGATGTTTGTGATTTAAAATTATATATCTTACCAGGGCAAATGCTTCAAGTCTCATCAATGCTATATTTGTTCCTCTGATAAAATAATTAAGCATTCTCTTGGAAAGGATATATTTTATTGTGGCAGCCTCAGAAATATCAGAACATTTATGATAGAAATCCATTGCATTCATTTGCACCATTGAAAGGCAAATCATCCATCATCTGATTGATTATCTCTGTGACAGCCCTGAAGCTCCATTGGTATCTGAAAAGATAAGCAAGTGTAATGCAGTCAAAAAGTTTGAATTTTGGCAGCGTGTCACGATACACGCGTCATGTTAAGAGGTGCTATTTATTCTTCAGTCACCAGTCTGACTCATCTGAAAACACAATATGGCAAAGCAGAAAAAAATCAGAAGGAAATTAATTCAATCAAAAATATTCTGTCATATTTTGATTTCAGCAAATAAAAATTCCATAGTCTTATTTTGTCTCCCGTTCTTTAGGAAATCATAAGCATTGCAGAAAATGAAAATTGGACAAAAAATAATCACAGAGTTTGCTTGAATGAGGACTATTGCATATAGATGAAATGGTCTGTGAGTGCTTGCTCCAGGAGTCTGGTATTAGAATACTAAACCATTTCATGTCTTCAAATCCTACATCTCGAATGATGTGGAACTCATTATTTTCACTTGTAACTCAATTACAACAGAGAAAACGTACTCTTGCTAGGAAAAATGAACTTGAAAAGATTGCAGAAATTTTCAAAATATTGATATTGTTCTATTTAAATTTAATTTTGATTGCACATGATAAGAGTGAAGAATTTTATTTCGAAGACGATTGTTTCTTACTTTTCTTTCAAATATGCCACAAGCATTTGCCAAATTTGTCTCTTTGACAGAAAAGTAAAATGTTTCTTTAAAACATTTTAAAAGCCAGTTTCAGTTTGTGGCTTTGGTTGGGTTTGGTTTGGGGCCAGGGTGTTTGGGATTTATTGTTCGCTTGTTTTAATAGAGAAAGTGCAGTAAGGGGTGGACGGAACAATCGAGAAGTCATGGCACAGAAGGAGGAGAGGAGGAGGTGCATGTACGTGTGTGCCAGAAATGCAGTTATCACAGTATCACAGAATAGCTGAGGCTGAAATGGAGCTCTGGAGATCATCTAGACCTCTGCTGATGTCCTGTGCCTTTCGCTATGGACACAGATTATCATTTGGTAGCTTGTATAGGCTCATAACTTATGTCAGAGTCTAATCAGCCCTTTCAGAGGGCTAATGCCAGAGCTCTTCTAGAGAGCACTTCAGTACAAAGTTTAAATCATTAACATTTTAATGGATTATATTTGATCCTTGCAAAATACAGAGAATCTGACTCTACATCATTCAAACACTTTCCTTCAAATGAGTGCCAAATACAGCCTCTGCTTTGGGAAAACTGTTCTAAAACCTCTACTAAATATGTGCAGCAAGCACATCTGAGACTATTATGTAATTAAAAAGGATGTTCTGAGACTAATGCTTTGGTACTATCGGCAGTTTTTCTGGAAAGCTCCTTAAGGTGGATTCAAGTTTACATTCAAGAGCTCCATGACTAAATGTAGGCATCTGAATAAAATTCCCCTACTTAGGAGTCCAACTCGGTATTCATCCTACCCAAGGTTTAGGCATCCAGGACTTGATTGTCCAAAGCTAAGTTAGTTTACTTGGCCTCTTTTAGAGTCAACAGACAGTACATGGACCTCTCCAAAGGATGATTTATCTGACCTGTCTTAATAGCACTCCCGCAGATAAAAGATGACCGTTTTGGCTATTTTTCCTCTGTGGGAGAAAAGTAATCTGGAAAAATTAACAATCAATCAGCCATCTGACAGCAACTTTAAAGTCTTTTATATATGATTTCTTTTTTTAATGTTGCACGTTGAGGAGAGATCAAAGCCATGAACATGTATAATCTCCTGGGAAGCCTGTCTGAAGCAAACCAAACCTTTGCCCCTTTTTCACAGTGTTCTTTCATTAAGTTACATAAATATACTTGCTAGCAATGCAGCAAATTCTGTTGACCATGTATAGAAAGGAACAGACTTCAGCTTATTACCTAATACATAATTAGCAGGTCTAACAGAAATAAAAAACCAAAGCAAACTTACTTTTGTCACCTGTGCGTACAGATAAAATCCTTACAGACAAAGAAATGGATTTGCTAAGTAAAAATCTGTCATGTTCGTATAATTATTTTTTGCTCGGAAAAGAAATGCTATTTAGAGCAAAAAATACTCATCAGAACACACTGGTGTGAGGACTCTGACATACTTTCATTAACATATGAGATTTTCTGAAATAATGTTCTCTATAATCTTGTGTATCTTGTAAAGCCTTCAGTGATCTTAATAAAGATTTATACCACATTGAATTTTTCAGTTAATTCTAAAATGATGCAACCAGCATGCTAGTACTTGTCTTTTTTCAAAGACAAAGTCATGCTGTTGAGCTGTGAAGTACAAGAAAGGGAATGCCTGCCTCCCAAGGAAAGAGCTGTGCCACTTCCCTCATCTACATATGAATAGAAGAAAATGAAAATGTACTTCCTACTGGGAGCAAACCACAGCTCATTACACATTCAACATCCACAAAATGCTCAGCTGGGGTTTCTCAAGAAATATTTTTCTTTGGCCAAGAAAGAAGAGTCCCAAGCAATTCAGAGTTACCAACAGCCAACTGTCCAAGCTTGCAAGCGCTGCTTCTCATTCTCTGCATTCAGATCCTAGCATGGTCTAGAACGTAGCAACAGAGGACTGAAAAAGACTACTTAGGCCACAGAATGATGTTCCAGGCAATCCAAGAACGACCGCAAGATATATTTCGTCATAAAAGAGCCATACAGGTACTCCATGAACAATCCCATGCCTCAGAGTGCACACCGTTCCTGATTGCCTGTAGACCTGAGACACAAAGAAAAACGGCAAAAGTGGTTCCTCTGGTGTACCATAAGAAGAAAGCAGGAGCGATCGTTTCCTGACATCCTTGTGGTAGTAAGAACCGGAAGTAAGTTGACTAAAAGATCCTAAGATGTTCCAAGAGCTTCTAACAGCAGAAGCAGCAGCAGTGCATCTCGCCGAGCACTAAGCTCACCATCCCCTACCCTGCTCCCATAGCTAAGCAACAGAAGTCCTGTAATGCGAAGCTGAAACATTGCAAACACACAGAACCTCCTTTCTAACCGCATTTGGATAGCAGCCCTACCCATCAACTGGATAGGAAAGAACAGTTCTCTCAAGCGTTAACCGTTAACCGTAACTCAGTCATTCTTATCTTGTTTTGTGATCCCCATCCATAAACTTATCAACCTCCATCTTAACCACTTTGAGTTCCTTATAACAATGTACCATTGTTGTCTATGTTTTCCCAGGGAAACCTAGCCGTGGGGAATACAGCAGGAATCTTATGCATTTTTCCCTAGTAAAACAACACGAACTCGTGTGTTAACCTCTATACTACTCTGCTAAACATTATACGTCTACAATAATAGCAATCAGTGCTGCTTCCTGTAGACCAGGCTATACCTGCAAGCGGGACTGATGTATCTGTAATCAGTGTAATCTGTAATCCTTCACACAGAAAGGACAGCTGCTCCAGATAGTCAATTCATGCATCAAAGTCTGAGAAAATTAACCTTGCGAATCCTAGATTAACTGCAAAACACATACATGCATAATTTTGTTCAAAGCACACTGGGTCTGGTACTCACCTATGCCACTGTGAACTGTGAGATGCTGATAATGTTAGAGAGGGAAGATTTCCAGAAATTGTGAGGGAATTAAAGAGGTATTCTTTCCTTTCCTATTTTTAAATGAATTTGGGGAATTATGTCTGCTCTGGATACTCAGTCATCAGTCCTTAATTTTATTAACAGTGAAAAAAAAAATATATGATTTGAATATCTCACATAAAATACTGATAGTATATTTACGAAGTAAATAAACACAAATTATTTATTTTTGAGTAATGATGAACACACGTGGCAATAGAAGTGGAAATTTTCTGCACTAAAGATTACTTCTTCATATTGCTAATGCTGTTGATACCTGATAAAAGGAGGAATTAAACTGTTGAAAATAGAAAACACCGTTATTATTGACTTGGGAGTAAAAGGAAGATTAGATGTGGCTAGAACTAACAGGTAAACAAATATGGAATTTTATCATGGAAACATAGAAGGGTCTGTTCCAGGGAAAAAGAACTCTAATATCCATGCAGGTATTTGTTACAATTCTAATTCTAAACAGTGTCAAGAATAATATAAATTGGGCCTACAGCACACATGGACCGTTGAGGTCTCATACTAGAAACTTGATGTTAACTCAATAATTTCAAATACATCTTCACTTTAGAAAATATTCTGAAGAACTTTAAAGTCTCTCTGTAAAACGGTTTTAGAAGTTATTCTAAAAGTATTTCACTGATTACGATGAGTAGAAGTATTTTCCATCAAAGTTTCATTTAAGTTTTTTCCAAACACTTTAAATTCGCCCCCATCAAGACATTCCTCCATCCCTTTGGGAGCTAATATCGACACAAGATATCAGTACTGGAAGGAAAAAAACATCGTACTCCTTATGTAAATGAAATTCTCACTGTAAGGATTTAATTTCTGAACAGGCTACAAAGCCAGTGCTCATCTGCACTATGCTGCATATTTTGAGTATGTGTGTGTATATATATGTATATATCCCAAAGTATACAAACAGTAGCTAACTTGGATACCTCAAGTGATCTCAGTGTGACAGCACAAGGACCATGCAGACAAACTATCCTGCTGAGCCATGGGTAGAGGTCCAGTGGATGAGATAAGAGGAGTTAAAGGCCACACAAGGCTTCAAATTTATATGGCTTTAATAGTCTTTTACAGGCTGATCGGTCAAGTTGCAGTGGCCAATGAATCATGTGCTTCAGCTTCCTCACTCTCAGCTCCCAACCCGCTCCTTCTATCCTAACCCTCGCACGCTCCTCAAGGTAAACGTTTAATCCCACATCATTGAACTGTATTTGGAGGAATGCAGAGATCTATCACCTGTGTGTGCTGCTTGCTAAATGTTTGGCCAGTGCAAAGGGCACATAGAAAATTTTGCTCACAGTTAAGTTCCAGCTACTCCAAGACAGAGTGTTTCCCATTTTAAAGGACATAAGCCTTATTGAAAACTTTACTGTGTTTCCTTCCCTTTTAGTTGGCGGCAAGTCTAATGCTTTTGGGGGATTCCAAAAATGAAGACTATACCGACTAAGGAATCGATTTCCTTATTTTTCCATCTAAGTACAAATCCTGTCTTCACATCTGTAACCAAGGCAGGAAGCGTTCTTTGCCAGGAATGATGATACTATTGGTTCTTAAAGAGGTGTACATGGACAATCAGAACACAATAATTTAAGAGGTGTGGGAATCACAAAGGCAATTTCAGTTCCACTATTCCATTTTTTTCTCCTTATTTCTGGCAATGCCTTATAATGTCCTCCAAACAATTAGGAAATCTTCAAGGTCGTTCATGTCTAGTGAAGAAGAAAAACTTAAGAAGTACCATGGTCAAAAGGATGAATCGCTTTGAAGATAAATCTATGTCTTCTTAATATCAGAAATAAAAGGGGTTTCATAAATTGTTCTCACTGTTCTTTTGTCTTTGCCCATATTATTTACCATTTTGGTAGGCATCATGACAGAAGTGATTCTTTCATTTGATTTGATAGCTGGAGTGATGCAGTAGAAAGCACTGTAGCAACTCAGGTAAAAAGAGAAAAACTATCCTGTCATCCCTACCAGAGAAAAGAGGACAGGAAGGTCAAGAGTAGGGGCAGGGACAGATAAACAAACAGTGGTAAAGTCACAGAAATCATGCAACGCAAAAGCAGTGATCTTCAGTGCTCTGAACACGCTTAAGGAAGAGAGAATTAAATAAAAATAAAGGAAGGGGTGAGAAAGATTATATTTTTTTCAACTCCTTGAGGTGTCTGCTAGACATTGGGAGAAGAAAAAATGTATCAAGGAAAGCCATTACAGGGATGGATAGACAGGGTAGAGCTATATTAAAGCTGAAAATTGACCACCTACATGAATGGAATAAGGATGTGATGGAAGTTTACTCAGTATAACAAAAGCTCTTTAAATGTTGCCAGAAAGTGATTAGTACCTGTTTCATCCCTTACCTGATCTTCTTTTCTTTAATCGGCCACTCCTTAGTGTGCTAAATCAGCACTTTAGCACCAAAGCTTCTAAATTACCACAGAGAACTGCTGTTTTCCCACATAGCAATTTCATGTCGTAAGATCTGGCAAACATCCAGATTTAAAAAAAAAGGAAAAAAAAAACCCAAAAAACTTTTACTAAACATCTTGAAAAGCTGATGAAACCTCTCTACCGTATCCTGTGGACAGCATGGTAAATGGGCTTGATGAAAATATGACTCTGAGGAGATTGAGAAAATGGTATGAATTGCAGAATGACAAACGCATGTGCACGCACACACACACCCCACTGCCCTCACTTGGGGCAGCTTGACAGCTAAATAAGACTCTTCAACTTCTCTGCATGCAAGACACACATCCATTTAAGGGAAGATTAGAAGTCAGGATAGTGAGTCTGTGTGAGGTCAGCAGAACCTTAATATGAAAGGTTGACTTTGAAGCACAGTTGTCCCACCCTCTCAACTCCTATGAATGATTCATTTACCATTTCCAGAGAAGTTTCCTCAGCATATAACTTGAGAAAGCACTTCCAGCTCAGTAATTTCAAACTTGACTCTGGAAGTCAACTTAGTTCTGCATATCTCATGTGCTGTCACCAACAATAAATGTCAGAATTGAGACAATTCTGTTCATAAAAGAACTAGAAAAAGGGTTGAATTCCTCTCCTCTGGCATTATTTCTGGGCAAAAATATATAGCCAGTATAATCTTCTGGAATGGTATCAGTGAGAGGCAAACTCCATACATCTTAAACCGATTTTGTCTTTAATTTTCATTGGTTGACAGAAGTGTGACAAGCTTGACCACTTAGCAGCAAGAATTAATAAACAAGAAGGAAGGCAAGATGCTTGCTGTGCTCAAGCAAGCTTTTTAGGTCCTTCCGCAGGAAATCAGCTACACCTTTCCAAATACCAATATCTTTTGAACTTTAGATTTTGAATAAACATATGAAGATAGGGTTCAAACTGCTACATTTATGGGTTGTTTTTTTTAATTCTTTTGATATTCGTAAATTCAAATTCAGAAAAACATTTTGATTTTTATATTTTTTTGCAAGTGCCAAATGAACTCCTCAATCACAGTGGAGGAAAAAGTGCCAAAGAAGACTCCGTAAGCTCCATCAAAAGTTTTTTTGAGTCACTGAAAAGCAGATCTTGCTGAATCACCTGCACAATCTCAAGACAGAAGCTCTCCCACCCAAAAAAACCACCCAGGCATTTGTTCCTCCACACTCAAGATGAGACATTGCATAGGATTTCTGATACCCTCGTAACCAGCTGTATGAGACCACTGCAGGCACTGCGATGTGCTTTAAAGTACATAAGCCATATGACACTGATGTCATATCTATCATTTTGATAGATAATACATATTGTATAGATACAGGATCATAATACATAGATTGACATTTTCTTATGATTCAACCTACTTTCCATTCTCTCTTTTCTCTGAATCTGGGGTCTGAAGGAAGACAAATTAGCTATGACCTAACCTGGCTTATATTAGAGTGGTGGGTTTTGGCACATCCTTAGATTAATAAAGCAAGGTGATTTATACATCATATCAATGAGGAGCTGTGACTGATGCTTTAAAGGATACAGAATTTTTGGATCAATTGTTGATTGTAACTTGTGTCCCCTAAATTGTTTCGCCATTTACAAGTGAAGAAATATGCAGGGTTATATTTTCAAATGTAAATCTTCTATCCACACTTTTCCTACTTCCAGACAGGGTTACTGGGACATGCTCCTTCTGAACAGCAATTCTGCAGTGAAGAGGAAGACAAAACCAAAAGTGAAACCAAACAGAAAAAAAATCAACCCCAACAAACCAACTCTAAAATGGGAACAAATAAAAATGTTGCATTCTGAATACACTGGTGTCACATAGTTAAGGCTGACTTCCATTTTGCACTTCAGGGAAGGATCTAGTCTCTGCTTCCTATGAGATGCTAGTGTCACCACCAACTAAGTATGCGGCAGAATGATCATCTCAGTGGGATTTCTCATCATGTCTGGATCAGCCAAGAACAATTTTTGTGGCTTTTTAAACACCTGGATGCTAATTTTTGTGAATTGCAATTGCACTTGTCTAGTGCATAATTTGTTTCTTAAAAAGCCTGGAAATTTCTCTATATTACATCGCACTGATATCAGTTTTGTTCTGCAGCACCTGAGCTAACTCTTTCCTGAAGGACCTCACTTACGACACAAACATGCTCTTGATTGCACTTCAGGTCCATTGCCCCTGGCCCTTTTACTAACAAAGCCTATGGCAGCTATAGGTGGGGTCCCACGGCGTGGGCAAAGCTTCACCTGCTTTGTTGAAGGGTTCCACTTCTGTTTGCCAACAAGTAGAAAGTAAGGGATTTTAGATCCCATTCTTGATGCTGAAGGAGCTCCTCCAGCAGTCACAGACTTTTCTGCCTGGTTCTTCCATGTCCCCAAACTTGGCTCTTTTGCTTTTCTTCTTCTATCCCAATTACTTTTCTCGATTCCTTCTGTGAATAAAGCATCTTCCTTCTTCTTGAATTCAAGAAAGTCATGTTCCTTGCTTTCAGCTCCAGCTCCCAGATCAAACAGACAGAACGCAAAAGGAATGGCTGCTAAACCCCAGCTGCCTAGACATAGTGCAAGTTCATTTGTTCAGGGATTCACATATACACATACACACACACACACATATATACATCAGTCACAGGCAGTAGCTGTGACAGAATGGAGGTTTTACCTATAGTAAAAGCTTCAGCAGGACTCTAAAGAATACGTTCATATGTGGTTTTTTTTTCCACAAGGTCAGTCTTGAGGAGTTTTAGCTAATTAAAATCAGGACCTTGACATGAGTTTCCCCACCAGATTTTGTCCATAGGTTCTCCACTGTAACTCTCACATGAAATTGTTTAGAGTTTTCCTTTAGCAACAATGGCAAACAATGCATGTCTAATATCACTCTTTGACATAGCTAAACCATTTTTTTGCCACAACTATAAAAGAATTGCCTCAGGCAGGCACCCAGCAAGCTCAGATACAATCCGGTGGTAAGTTTAGTAAGGGTTATAAACAGTGAAAAGCAACTGAGAATAGGGATTTATGATGGGATGTTTCAGACAACAGCTGCCAGAAGTGTTTCATGGTTAAAAATATAAACGAGGTCCAAAAGTGTGTTAATTCTTCAAAGAGAATTCAGAGTCAATGCTTTAGGCAGAGAGCTGACAAAATGTTTGCATGAATTTGCACAAATTAGCCAAAATAAACATCTAGAATGTGATATTGTTCCCAGAGCTTGCTTTTGCTTTTGCATAGTCTACCACTGTTAGAAATAATTAAATATGGTCTTGGTGATTGGGAACAAACTAGAGATTTTTCTGGGTTTTGTGCATTTCCAGTTAAAAAGTACTCACATTTTTGTCAACAAGAAGTTAATGTGTATCAGCAGATGCATCTTCAACACATGTTTCATCCTCTTAGTTCACATAAAATCCTGAACTTGACTGGGACAGGAGACACATTCCACATCATATGTTTGCTGGAGGGAAAAGAAGCTTTAGAAATTTCACAACTAAATGAGAGCTTCAGATAATTTAGTTGGACTCCAATAGTACCCCAGGCCACTAAATTCCATCCACCGACCTGCTAATCTTAGTAATTTACTTAGTTATTGAGTTCCTCAAGAGAGTTGACCAGAGTCTGTTGGTATAAAGACTTTAAAAATGTATTTGAATAAACCATTGAACCATAAAATGTTATAAATTTTAACTGTTTTTTTTTTCCAGTGCCAGGCAATGATGGTAGACTTCATAAATCATCTTAATAGCCTTTATTTACAGAGTGTGTTACGAGTAACAAAGAATTTTGTTTGAGGTACTCTATACCTGGCAGATTAATCACTCTTTTGTCCTACAAATTAACTTGCAAATTTGGAATAAATTTGACCTGGAATGCACCTTAAATTCTCAGAAGTCATGTGTTATATCTTCCCAGCACGCTGCAAATTAAAATGAGAAGAGCACTTGTGTTTGCATTAGGAACACTGGATGTCAACAAGTACTGTCATCTGAGGAATCTCAGAATTTAATTCTTTAACGGGCAGGAGGAAATAGATTTAGTTTTGAAACATATTTGATTTATATGGTCATATTAGGCTTAAACACCAAACGGAAAGATTCCCTTTTTATGATATTTTTTTCTCACAAAAATAGATTACTTTTAAACAAGGTCTTTTATCCTAAATGACAAAAAAAAATAAAAAAAAAAAAAAATTATGCTACTGACATTACATAACAATATAGAAGAAGGTAGATGTATTTGCAGTTGGCAAAGAAGGAATATTCTGTACCTGCAACAAAATGGGAAACTTACCAGGCTGTTTGGTCTCTGCCCTGTTTTGAAGAGAGTGACGCTGCATCTTTAGACAGAAGCCCTCAAGACTGCTGTCTGGCCAGGCATTAGCGCCAACAGAGATCACAGACTGCCCTCCTTGAGCAATTCCCATCCTCGTCTCACGCTTTAAATAGGTCATGTAAAAGAACGGATGCTGAGTGTTTTGAACAGCAGATCAGACAAGAGAAACTTCACGACAGAATCCCTGAACGGGATACGAGATCAGGCACGTTCAGTCCAGCAGAGCTCATTTAGTGAGGGCTCCCACAGCCAGTACGAGAGATACCATCAGTCAGTCCTCCGAGGAGTTTGCACAGAACCAGCAGCTTACAAGTGGGCAGTTTCTTCTACATAGGTCACACATGCCGACATTTTCTGTTTCAACATAGTTAAAATGAGTAATGACCTACGTATGTGTTTATGTTGTCTTGGTGGAGTGTCTGCTGTTTGAGACATGGAAAAGGTAAGCAAGCCCAAGCATCAGGTTTTTTTGAGAATCACATCATTATGAGGTTTCTTCGTTTACTGGATGTTCTTACTGTGGGTACTGTATGTCAGCAGATGTAGCCACTGATACATCCCCTTTGCTTTATGGATAATGAGAACTACAAGTTTCTTAAATAGATGAGGGTAAAGGATGTCTCAGCATCTGAAACATGTACTTCTAGGAACAATAATCATGAAGTTATTTTGCGCCTAATATTTCTTTTTCCTCATGTATGAAAGCAAACTAACTGACAAAAGTAGTAAATAATTCACACACCTTCCACTAAAATCCATGAAATTTCAAATCCAGCAGCTGTATAAGAACATTCCTAGCCATAAGCATGTGAATAATCCCAGAAATCATTGAGTTAGATGCACTAATTTATCTTACTGTGATACAAATGAATAATTTCTAAAATGGCAATCATCAATTGATTTCTGATACTTAAAGGCTAATGCCAACCATGTTTAAAAGATTATATTGAAAACACAGAACTGTAGACACACGTCTCCATATAACACACCAGATGTTGTGGAGCAGCACTTCACCTTCTACAGACCAAATATTTATCTTGGCTTTACCAGACAACTATTTCCACAGGTACTGATAGGTGGGGAGGTGTAATTATTGCTGTGCTGCATAACACAGCAAAGTCCTGCAGAATTTTTAATCACAGCGGAAAAAAGAACTTGTTACAACATGAACTCAACTTATAAGACTTGGCTTTACCTCATAAGATAAAACTTGGTACAATAATATTTTTTGCATTACTGTGTGAAAGGAAGCTGTAAATGAAAATAGATAATAAGGTAACTTCTGCCATGTGGAGTAGTTTTGAAGCAGCGTTCACTGTGCATACCTGTCCTAAGTGAAAACACACTACTGAAGTCTCTAAACAGAGAAAGGTCTCAAAAATGGAGGATGCCCAATTTCAGATGCCGCCTGTCAAAATTTACAATCTTTTACCCTTATTTGACAAGACAGAGAATACTTTTAAGGGAAAGGCATTTCTTTTCTGAGTGATACTGGCCTACTAAAATTTACTAATTTAAGGGAAAGGCTCCCTCTTTTTTTTAACTTCAAGGCTATTTGAAAAATTTCCACTACAAATCGTAAATTTCTGTCAGAAAGCAGACTTAGCTTAGCCAAGCTGCAGGTTTGTACTTTTTCCCAGTTTGAAAGTTCATACCTGGATGTAAGAGGCACAGTTACAACCTCATGAGACTCTTGGGAACCTCTGATCAGAATGGTTTACCCGACTTTGTCTACATACAGTTTGAAAGTCTTGATTGACTAAAATTAGAGCTCCCTTTAATAAATAAATAAAACTTGCAATAAAAGACCAGACAGTGCAGGCTCTTTTTTAAAATCAGGACGAAAAGGTGGGGAGAGACTCCGTCACAGGACGTGATGCACACGCTGTGCGCTGATCCCCGCTTGCCCAAAGAACACGATCTGTTTTCGCAGCTCCAGAGGATCTGCAGGCAACGAGCCTCACGGCCACTTCAGAACATACGGACAGTTTCACACCTGTGAACACCTAAGGAAGTGTGGCTTTTTCTCTCAAAAAAACCCAAACAACCAAAACATTGGAGGTTTCTATCTCAACCATCTGCTTCAGGCCTCTACTTCACACCCGGCCTTTGTTTTCAGGTGCACTCACAAAACTCGGCCCTAAGCAGAACTGCCCTGCTCGGGCGCGCAGCCGCTGGGAGGCCGTGTCGCGACCCCCTCCCCGCCACCGGAGGCTCC
>VWZK01019607.1:798924-815173 GCA_013396935.1 Baryphthengus martii
GGCGAAGACACCGTCGTCATCGCGGTGAGGGGCCGCCCCGCACGGGAAGGGAGGGGGCAGCGCCGGGGGGGAGGGGGTGTCAGGGATCGGCGGGGTCAGATACCGCGGGGATGGGCGCGGTGTGAGGCGAGAGGGCTGGGCTGAGGCGCTCGGCAGCGCCCACGGGCAGGGACGCCTCGGGAAGGGGGGGTGGCCTTTTAAGGGGGTGGGGAAGGGGAGGAGGGCAGGCAGAGCGGACGAGGCCGGCTGATTTTGATGTGGTCGGGCAAAGAGCAGGGAGCTGATGGGGACAGAGGTCCCCGAGCGGTGGGCTTTGGGCTGTGGGGACACGCCGGCGGTAGCCGGTCGGGAAACCTGTGACAAAGGCTCTGGCGAAAGCCTGGGGCGCGGCATGAGGTTTCGCTACCGAGCCCGAGGCACAGGGCACGCTGCGCTGTGTCCACGGAAAACACGTGAATTGCGAGGTGCAGAGTAACGGGGGATGCCTGCGGCGTGTCCCCCGGCCAGGCTCTCCCTGGGTTTGCCCACCGCGATGCGTTTGACCGCTAAATACCTGCTCCAAATGCTTGCGTTGGCGCTACCAAGCAAGTAATTGCCTACAGAGAGGTTTTTTGGGAAGAAAATGCAGAACAGCAGTGCAGGCTCCAGTTTATTGGTGCTTGTGATCTGTCAGTCAGTCTTCTGCTAATAATAGT
Source organism: Baryphthengus martii (assembly GCA_013396935.1). NCBI lineage: Eukaryota > Metazoa > Chordata > Aves > Coraciiformes > Momotidae > Baryphthengus > Baryphthengus martii. Next base: position 799,620 of record VWZK01019607.1, read on the forward strand.
GGGGTTTTTTAAAGTCAGCATAAACAGGCGATTTGGCATCTTACATGTTTTAAAATATATTTTAACAGAAGTCACCTTGCAAAGTATGAGACATGTTATAAAACAATCTGGATGTGAGCGAGGAAGAGATAATCTTTTCCTCTTTGTTCAGTGTGACATGTTTAGCTACAAAGTGGAACGGGAATTTGAAATTCAAGTACAGTAGTTTATTGCCTGGTGTAGTTGGGGTTGTACAAACACACTTTATTCCTGATGTTTATTCTATTTTTGCTAACTTTTTGTTTTCATGTAAATACTTATCTATAGAGGCGTTGCTGGTTCTGCACTGCTGAAAATAACATAGATGTCAGTTGTCTGTCTTAAAGTTTTGGGGTTTTTTGTATTGTTTCTCGAGGCTACTGATAATAGCTTTTTCACACAGTACCTGAAGCTGAAGGAGACGATTTAATAAAGCCCTTTTTTTAGTATGACTTACTAAATACTAATAAAACTAAATAAATAGTGCTCTAGTCCATTAATATTCAACTGAATTTGTCAATAAAATATGAAATTCCATGAGTCTGGAGCTACAAGCATGATAGCATGCTTGTGAAATGAGGTCATTTGGGTTTATTTCAGCTGGCAAGTTAGTATCTTGGAGTCCATCTCTCCTTCCTGGGGTTGTACAGGTAAACGCCTCAGAGTAAGGAACCAAACTGGGAAAATGGAAAATTTAACTAGAACAATTGTTCTCATTCCTGTCAGTGGATACTTCTTCATTGTTACACTACATATTCTGTTCGAAATCCATGATTAAGTTTAGAAACTGTGATATTTTGATATTTTTTTTAAAACATTTTTTTCCCGCATCTTATTTCAATAGTTCTGATCTTAAAGAAAACTACTTACATTGTTTAAATACTCTTTAAGTACACTTGAAAAATATCTAAAATGTAAATTGGGCTGAGTAGAACAGTCTGATAGCATGCTCTTGAGGGATCATTTGGGGTTTTCAGCTTGGGGTTAATACTTAATGTTATAACTGTACTTTGATGTTTTCTGCATTGGTAAAAATGACAGCAAAAAAATCCTTCAGTGATCCTAGGCTCAGGGCTTGCTGTGTCTGATATTGGAAATAATTTTTTTTAACTTTTTTTTTTTTTACAAAGTTACAAACCTTCCAACCTGAGAGTGCAGCCAGCCCGCCCCTGTGTGTTGTGGGGTCGCCCAAGGAATTAACAGAAACAGACCTCATGAAACAGCTTCTAAAAACATTCCTCGAAGCTGTATGTTTGATTGTTTTCAGCTCTTTGATTTCTGTCTTTATTGCTACATCTCATATTGGCTGCCTGTTGAACAGTAACTGAGCTGCTTTTTCTTTGTTTGTTTTTTAGTGGCTGCTTTCCTCAGCCACCTGAAGGATTCGCATCTTCTGCATGTACCTGGGTCTGTGCCCAAACGGTGAAGGCTGCTTTAATGCTCAGGACTTGCCTGTAGTGGTAGATAGGAAGAGAAAACTAGGAGATGGTGGAAGCAGAGCTTACACTCGAGTGCAAATTGACTCCTCTGTGGAGGAGAGGGAGGAGGAGGAGGATCTGTGACTATAACCAAACCCTCCTTCCTTGACTCCCTTGTCATTTCCGAGTTCTCTCTCCTCCCTTCTATTCCTCGTTCCTATGTAATTACCGGCATGATTGTCTTTTTGGACAAGTGAGTTGTTTTGATTTGTATTAGATAAAATACTTGTTTTAATTCCATCTAGTGAGTAGCAGCAGTTTTAGGCGACATGAAGTATTGGTCAGTTTTAAAGAGCAGACTTTGAAAAAGCTATTGTCCTTCCACTGGACCAAACTCTTTTTAACTAGTAGAGAGCTTTTAAATTATTGACTCAAGCTGGCTTCTCTCCATTTCAATATTTTATTAAATATATTTTTCTAATGGTTATTCCTATTAATATAAGAGGTTTGTTAAAACAGATAATAGGGCCTTATGTTAAACGTAAAGGTACCTGTATACAAAAATTGATACCAACTTGCTCATGGATTTCAGACTTTTGAGTAAGATAAACCAGGGAGGAATAACAAGCTTGTAATATATTTGATTATGTCCTTTATGTTTTTAAATGTAAAACTGCTTTCAACTGTGTATAGCTTTATAGTTCTACATAACCTATCTATACTTCTTTTTTTAGAAAACATTTTTGTACCTGGTCTTGCTCGTCTTAAAACTATCCAGAAGATGAGATAGCTTACTGAATACAGTGACACTTGAGCATTTGGGGCTGAGGCATAAACCGAAACCAGTCCTACCAGAGTGACTGAAGTGGCGAGGTGTTACGGGCACACAAATGGGCACTATCCCTCTGTTGTCCAAATGTTTCTAGTAATGATTGTACTATATTCCTTATTTCCATGGCTTTTAAGAAAGAATCGTGGCTACCTGCCTGTATTTTCATATTTGGTTAGAGTACTTTTTTTTTTTTTTTTTAATGAGAGTTGTAATCCCTGTGATCTCGGAAAGAACTTGAGATGTTTAGGTTTCTTTTTCATTACCTTTCACACTAGTATTGGAGAGTAAATAAGAGCAAGGCTAGGTGTAAGTTATACTGCAGCTTTTGGCAGTAAATTATTAAAAATAAAAATGTAATTCATGTGTGTTGCTAAAAAAATCTGCCTGTGCCAGATTGCACTTTGCTTTCTGTACTTGTACATTCTTAAAGCAACTTTTTTTTGAGTATTATTTGCTAGTGTGAAGGAAAGCATTGTTTCATTAGAAACACACAAATAAATATGCTTCATGTCTGTAGTGCACCTTTAAACATGAATCAGAAATTGCAATCTGTAGCTGAAATAATAGCATTCTTTCACTGTTACTGTATAATTTTATTTTTTTTTACTTTGTTCCATGAAATGATGGGTAACAGGTATTTTTCAGGTGATACAGGTATGATTATTTAACAGAAAGCAAATATTCTAGGTTGCAGTAACATGTAAAGGAAGAGCTATACGCTGTCTGCTGTACTGCTTCCTTAGAAATGCCTCACTTGTGTCATATTTGGTTTTTTGTTCTGAAATTCAGTGACCATTTTTATGCCAGCCGTGCTTGCTTTTCTCCTTAGAAGAAACTTTTTTAATGAAACAAAGCTTGACTGAAACTCTTGTTCAAAAATGCCTCTCTGTTTTGATGCTTGTTTCTAGTCAACGTTTTTTAAAAATAAAATTACATGATTTAATTCTTCTGTAACAATGGATAACTGCTGTAGAAATTGATACTTGAGTTGCAGTATTTGCACAGAAATAAGAAAAACAGGGCATAAGGAGCTGAGATCCACTAAGTGTTCTGTATCAGCTGCAGTTTTGTATGCATACAGCTAGGATAAGAAGAAAATCTTTTTCCCTGTCCTAAAAACAAAATAGTGATTTGGCCGCTGCCTGTCAGTCATTCACAGTGTTGGGCTCCGTTAGGTGTGCCCGAGCAGCGATACCGTAGCTTACTCATAGGAACAGCTGAGTCAGGTATTTGACATCATACTTTCCAGAAATGCTCCGGTGTGGGATTTGTCTTTTAACATATTTTCTGTTGATGGGAAAAACGTTCTTTTAAAAGGGTATAGAACTTTAGGGGAGGTATTACTTCAGCCTCTCATGAAGAATAAGGTAACCATGGATGAGTATAGGATTTTTTTTAACCATCCGTTCTAGGAGAAAAATGGTAAAGAACATCTGGATACGTGGTGATACAAAACCATCCTACTTATTTTTTCAAGTAAATTTCCAGTACTGACTTTGCTTCAGATACTAATGCATGAAAAATAAGGTGAACTCAGATAATCTTAGCAATAACCAGTTCTGTAGTTTATGAAAAGTTAAAATGGTAAAAAGATGGGGTTTTTTTAAAAAAAGAAAAAACCAAAACTTCTATGGAGAGAACTGCAAGGATTTCTTGGACTTTTGAGATGAGATTTCAGTCTAGTTGTGATGGTAGAATTTTGTGTAGTCCTTGTTTTAGGTACTGACAAAACCCAACTTTTCCAAAGCAACTTATGCATTCTCCAAATCTTGTATAGTTTAGATGGGTTAAGTATCCTTTTATATAGGGGTAAGGGGTAACTACTTTTCAAGTTAACTGTGGAACTGTGTACTTGAACATAAACCCTTTATTAAGATTCAGTTTGACCACTGCTGAATTATGTTGGCAGATGTACTTTTTTGAGGACTGTGAGAGCACTTGAAACGTTTTTGCTGTGGGAACAAGTCCCTTTAGTACAAGTGACTATGGGAGCTGAAGTTGTCTTGTAGTTGATTACTGACAGAACAAATGCTGGGCAAGGAGTGAAGGTAAATGTTGAGCTCTCTGTTGGGAGAGAGGAAGTCAGAATCTCTGCTGGTGTCCTTGATATTTTGTGTGTTGCTTATAGCTTGTATGTGTTAAATTTTTATTAGGATTTGAGCAGTTGCTGAAAATTTCTGGAGCATTTCAAAACAGCATCATATCATGGTAGTGACACTGCTTCTACCACTGTTACGGACGCTGTGTGGTAGTGTTGCTTGGACCTTTTGTGTTTTCAGTTCATCATAACATCCGATTGTTTACTCCTTGGGGAAGAAAAGGCATCTGGTATAGAAAAAATATCTGACACTTTAATCTTTCTTGATTAATCTCTTAAAGGTAATGAGAAGGCTTTCTAGGGCAGGGTAATCTGTATAATACTGTTTTAGCTTTGTTTACAGCAGAAAGTAGACTGTAAAGAGAAGTGATAAGACAACATTGCAGATGTCAAAGATGTAAAACCATACTGAGTGGGAGTAACTTGTATTCTTAAAACATAATTAGCCTGGAATCTACTTGGCTAGACTTGCTTGGTTAGGTTTTGATTCAGTGCTGGTGCAGCAGGAACACGCCTCTAATGTGGGATTTCATAGGTGTGAAAAATGTGCCGCAGCCTATGAGGGCAGGGAAATGTGTAATTGGATTTTTGAGTGCTCTGAAAGTTGTACTGTGGCTTCCTCTAGGAAGGTATAATACTGAGGATCTGTAAACAAATGTTCCGCTTTCTACCTGCAAGGGAGGAGAAAGTGACAAGTGCTATAAACAGGACGACTTGTGAAGATTCTTTTGGCCAAAATTATTAAATTTTATGGGCATGTTGGTGGCAGTTGTTAACTTGAGGGAAATTGGAGTCTGTCATGTGCCTAGCAGCTTTCACTGTATAAATAAACAAGATCAATTAAAGGCATTACTGCCCAAGTGATGTCCTTGCAGCTTGGTTTCTGTGCTTGCCCTCGCTAGTCCATGGTGTTCAGCAGACTGCTATTCTTTATATTAATGTTTTGTAAAGCAAAAGAGACGGTAGTTACATGATATACTGTAATTTGGCTCTGCTCTCTTACAAAGGCATTTGAATTGCAGTTGGAGAGTAGATAGTCTAAAAGTAGTCTGTTGATTACTCTCAAGTTAATAAACATAATTTTCCTTTAACACAGATGAAGAATAGTTCAGTCAATCTTTGCTTGGCAGAAGAATTAAAAAAACAAACAACGACCCACAAACCCCTCTAAATGCTGTTTAAAAATTTAGAGAAGAAAGCTTTTTCAGAACCTGCTGCAAATACCTGTAGATTGCAGGATGGTTGCAGACTAGTGCAGGTTTTGCCTACAGTTCTTTCTAAATAAGGTATCTTTTTGCACTGAAAACTAAGCCTGATATTTTTAATCTTTTTTTAAAAGTTTAATTTCTTTGTAGTAAGTAAAAAATCCGCTATTTGTCATCAGAAGTGTTCTGTAGTAATACATAAACGCACAATAACGTATGTGTATACGTTCAAATGCATACTATGCAAAATAATGTTTGCATTTTAATGTAATTTCCTGTTCTTGTTGTCATGTTCTGTTGGAAATAGCAAAGATGAGATACATTGGGATCTGTGAGAAAACCGTGTTGTTAACAGTTGCTGCATAGACTGTCAGAAGATTGTATCCAGGAACTTCCTTAGTTCTTCTAAATCAGTTTACTTGGAGTAATCGTCATCTATATATTTTCTGGAGTAATAATTTGAAGAAAAGTTTAAATATTACAAGTACAAACACAAAGATTGCTAATGCAGTAATGTTGGCCACTGTTACTTTTCTTTTTTCCAAGTGTAATTAAATATGATCCTTCAAAACAATGTTATTTCAGTGCATAAAATACACGCTTAAGTATGAAACAAATCCGATTAACATTTTGTGATGCAGGTGACTCTTACAGTCCGTAGTGGTTTGGTATTTGTGAAGTCAGAGGCTTTTTGAAACTACAGCTGCTACTAAGAAAGAAAAGGTATACCTAGTGGTAACTTTCCTACATTGACTTACCTTTTTATGTAGTATGTTCTCAGTCTTCATTTTCTTACCTCAGGGTTACTCGAACTTGTTAGTTATTTGTCTTCTGGTGTATGTAATGGCCTCAATTCTGCCTGTAGAACATGGGAATTTGAGGTATATTTGAAGGTAAAATGAGTAATCGTGAAGGCTTGTGATTTCCCTGCTGTGAAATAAGCCTTCTGATAAATTTCAGCACCTTAGGGATAGTTTCTGCCTACTGAGTCTTGTGGTTTCTTGAGCGTGTTTACAGAGTGAATGCTGTAATTACTTTTGCCAAGAGGAAGCTCCTCCACCTGAACTCAGGCCCTCTCACTAGATGGTTACGTGTTGAATCTAAAAAGCTTTGTTTGGTATTATGCTCGACGTTATTAAAAGATAAATGGAAGGTCAGGCAGGGGAAGGGAATGTGGTGGGTGGGTGAAAGATGGAAGCTATACTTGTTTCTTTGCCAGGGAGGCAGTTTCAGAATGGCCTTGGGGGAGGATGATAATGAATTAAACTTAGGCAAAGTGGAGCATTTAACAGTTGCTGTGAGTTTAGCTATGGTAACTGACCTCGATCCCTTGTAAACCTTGCCTGTCTTGGCTACCTACTAAATCTACCTAAGCTCTGAAAATGCTACAAAATTTGAACTTCATAAAATGACCATAGTAGTTCATAGCCTAATGGATTGTCAGCCAATTAGAACAACATTATGGAAATTTCTTGTTTAAAATGAAGCAAAATCCAGCATTCCTTTCAAAAAGCTGTGTCAGAGCTTCCTCTTACAGTGTCTTCCAAAATGAGTCTTCTGTGAAAGGTTCCCTTCCTCCAAAATGGCCTTTTCCTTCTGCTTATGGACCTTTGTTTTAAGGATATCGTGTATGGGGAAATAGTTCTTATGCTGACTGTAGGTGATCTGAATGTTTTTCTTGGTTTGAGGTTTTTAACAAATAGTACCGAGACAGATACTCTGCATGGTGTGGCTTAGGCCGTATTTAATAGTTTGGGTTTGCTAAAGTAAACTTGCTACCAGAGTAGAAGGGACTAATAAGGGGTTCTCAGATGTACAGACTAGGCACTGGCCTACTTTGTAAGTCAAGTAAATTGATGTCATGTGGTAGAGTAGTTTTGGAGAACTATTCAAATTGCACTTTGAACCCAAATACATCTAATTAAAGGCCTTACTTGTAGACAAGCATGTGAAGATTTAGGCAACTCTGTATAAGCTGATTTCCTCACCACAGTCTTCAAGTGCTTAAAATAAAACAAAAGATTGGGCTGAGACAGTATAGGCTCCTTCTAAACTATATGAACAAACACCTTCCAGTTCTGCTTCCAACATCTGTTTTTCTGTGTCTTTTTTTTTTTTTTCCCCTCCAGTCCAAGCCATATATATTTGACCGTGTATTCCAGTCAAACACATCACAGGAACAAGTATACAATGATTGTGCTAAAAAGATTGTCAAAGGTAAGGTAAAACAGTGACTTGAACCACAAGGAAATGTCTCGGATTTGTGTACATTTCAGTGTTGAAAACTGATACTTCGTTCGCTACCTTTTACCTTCTGCATGTTTAATAAGAGCCAACGTGGATCATAGCAGTATAAAATAGCCCTGTAGTTGAGCTATTAAATTATGTTAATACTTAACCTGCTGTTTCAGTCGATTGCAACATTCGATAACATTTACCTGTCATGTTTTTTTTTTTTCAGTTCTCTGCAAAAAGATTGTTTAAAAAATAATGTCAGAAATTAATCAAAATACCTCTTATGAGTAGGTTTGGTGTTTTGTTTTGTTTTTTTTTCTCTCAAGTGTCTGTTGGTGAAAACATCCTACTTTAGTTTTTCTGGAGGAATATGAGGAAAGGAAACTTGTGAAATCATGTGTATGCTACAGAGCTTTTCTAAGCTTGTTTATTTAATACACAGTTTAAAAAGGATTTTTTGAATGTGATTTTTAACTTCACAATTAGAAGTTTAAATGTGAGTTATCGTGTGTGTCAGGGTGTGCAGTTTCTCCAAACTTTAATTTTCTGTAACTTCAGAAAATGATGTCTTATCACAAAGAAGATTATACCAGAGTAAGTTGTTGTAATAAGCAATTAGCTAGTTTCCTGAAAATAAAATTGTTTGATTTCTTGAGGAGATCAGGAATAAGTTCTAAATGACAAAACTTCTGAAACAACTTTAGCAAAGCCTTGTCACAACGCCCTGAAATATCAACTAGTAATGACAAGAGAAGTTTTGGTACATGTAGGGTTTTTTGATCAGTAGAAAAGTGAATTTCCGTGGAAAATCCATGCTGCTGCAAGTATTTAACTCATTAATGACTCAAACAGTAATCAGGATTATGTAACAGATTTACTCCTTAAAAACTGGACTTTACCAAGAATTATTATGTTGCCCCTTTCCTCCATCTGAAAATCTGATCTCTGGTTTTGTATGTGGCATACCTAGGCTGTGCTACATCAGGTGGCAAGTGAGCTCTAGTGGTGGTACAAACAGATTACAGGTCTGGTGGAGACTCAAAGACTTCATCAGTTGGAGTATCTCTCTCATGCTTGTTTTTGGAAAATAAAAGTTTACTTGCAGGATGTGATTCTACAGGAACTGATTTATAAACAAAAAACTCACCAGGCCCTCACCCCTCAACCTAAAATTTTGGGCTGGTTCATCTATAAGCTTAAGACCAAAAAATAAGATGCTTGAAACCTATGGCACAACTGATTGTCTTCACAATTGGACAATAAAACTGTCCTGAAGGCAGAAAATATGATAGCGTTCTTGTGTATGGTTTTTTTCTTCTGCGTTATCAAAGACTATCTGCTCCGCCTGGCAGTTGTATCGATTTCCTTTTTGTTCCTGATTCTGAAGTCCTAATTTTTCTGGTTGCAGGAGCAGATGCTTTTAATGCCGTAAACTTCTAAAACACAGTCAGTGGTGACTTAATGCATTAAGAGGGGCAGGAAGGAGCACCCTCCCTCCCACCAGCTCTAGCACAGAGCTTCCAAACACTGAATGATTTAACTTGAACATTTTAGGAACCGCCTGTTTGCATTCTATCTCATTTGCCTTTCCTTTAGAAGAAGGAAATGAACCCTAATGAAAGTACTCTTTTCCTGTAGATGTTCTCGAGGGATACAATGGTACAATATTTGCTTATGGGCAAACATCGTCTGGAAAGACGCACACTATGGAAGTAAGAACTATTAAAATAATTTTCTTCTTAATGTCACTGTCATCTCTTCATCACAATAGTCTTCCCTTTCTATAAATAACATATCTGCTTGCTTTTATCTTGCAATTTTAATTTTCTTTCCCTTTCCGTTGCAACATTTTGATAGCCAAAATGCTTTTTTTAGGACTGAAATATGGCGATTATTGTGGGTTTTTTTCAGCCTTCAGTAGCAGCATGAGAAACGCAAGCATAATGTTAATAGGACATCTTCACTTCTGGTGGTTTGGGAGATTTCTGAGGCTGGTATTTCAATCCTGGCAAACTCTGGGCCTAAAGGAAAAATCAAGGCTTTCCTTTATAGTGCATTATACCTGTCAGCATTTTAAAACTGATTTGTCTCTTAATTGTTTGTTTTGCCTTTGGATACTGCTTGTGGTGTTGGATTCAGTATGACTGTTTCATTTTATTGCTATCTTTTTCTAATAAGGGGAAGCTTCATGACCCGGACGGAATGGGTATTATTCCAAGAATAGTGCAAGATATTTTTAATTATATTTACTCAATGGATGAGAATCTTGAGTTTCATATTAAGGTAAACTTCCTCATTGTTACTTATTTAATCTATATTAAAACTAGAAGTAATCTGTGGTTAAATCGATGTTCTGTATCTGTTTCAAATGCCTGTAACTTGCAAAGTCTAAATGTGAGTTATTTCTGAGGTAACTGATGCTTTGTAAAGAAGAATTAAGTTAACACTTTAATCTTGTTTCCATTAAACATTGATGGTAGCTATCCTGATAACCTGTGGCAGTGCTGATAGTGTTTGAAGCTTTTGATCAAAATAGTTTCTTCTTAAAGGTGTATTTTAGTTCAGCCTTAAGGACTTGAGCTCGATGTGGTATTATGTGGGGCCTCATAGTAGTCATGCTGGATCCTTCTAATCAAAAAACAAAGCACGTTTTCTTTCTGATGCTGTATCTTTATTCCCCTTCCCACTTCTAGGTGTCATATTTTGAAATATACTTGGATAAAATAAGGGACCTTTTGGATGGTAAGCTTCTTATTTATTTTGAACGTAGAAAATTATTCTGGAAAGAGAGATTAAAAAACCCCAAAACTTTATAATGTCGCTAAGATAGGTATGCACTGTTCTCATAACCTGTACATGATAAGGGTACTTTAAAATGGGAAAGCATGAAGCTGATCTATATAACGTTACTAAATCTGCAGTAGTGGTTGCTTAATGTATATTAAGTTTTTATAGTGTTGCTGATAAATAACATCTACGACTCAAACATGTGTTCTACACAGCTCATTCATTTTGCAAAGAAACTGTGTATACCTGAACTTCAGAACTTTTTCTCTTCCAGTTTCAAAGACCAATCTTTCTGTTCATGAGGACAAAAATAGAGTTCCCTATGTAAAGGTGAGCATCAATCCAATATGTTTTCATCTTGCACTCCTTGAGTGTACACCATTTACTGCTGGCTGGCTGGTGTGATGTTTTTTTGCTTTTTTTTTTTTTCTAACAGGGTTGCACAGAACGTTTTGTATGTAGTCCAGAAGAAGTTATGGATACTATAGATGAAGGAAAATCAAACCGACATGTAGCAGTTACAAGTAAGTATTATCTGTTGTCTCCTTTTAGTGCTTCATTGATCTGCTTCTGCTGTGCCTTAAAAAGTAGGGAAGGCAAAAATAGCAAGCTGAATAATTCAGCTTTTTGAAAGGGTTTAGCATAAGCAGTGTCAGCATGTCTTTCAGAAACAAGTATTTCAGTTCATTGCTTGTTAGATGATGCTACTTGGATTGAGAGGAGAAAGTAGGAGCTCTGAATCATTAGAGAAAAAGGTGTAGTTCTGCATTTCAAATAGTGCTAAAATTGCAGTTTGTGGAATTTGTTTCAATTGACCTGTGAATCTGTAAGTAAGGCACTGTGTCTTGTCTCCGGTTTCGCCATTTGGTTGCCTGTTCTGAGAAAAGCTGGTCAAGATAGCTATTCAGATGTGCTGCAGATTTAAGCAGCATCCCAATGTCCCACGCTTTTTGGCCGGTGCCGTGCAACTGAGTTGCAAGGAGCCACGTCATAGGTCTGAATTCCCACGAGAAGCAGGGTTAGGAAGTGACGGAGGGTTAATAAATAAAGACAAGGAAAGATGAGATGCGTGCAAAATAATATTTCAGTTCTTGGCAACTCGTGAGAAATCTCTTGAGAGACAGTTTGAGGGTGAGTTTCACAATGTGCCTCAGTCTAGTTCTTTTATTCAGGAAAATTAAAAAATATGCAGTCGTTAAGAAAATAAAAGATTTCATTTTTTAATTTTTTGTTTTGTTAGGAATCAAAATAAAACCACAATGTTTCTCTTAAGGAATGACTCACTCCTGCACTTCCATTTCATTGTTTCTAGGTTGTAAGGTTCTGAAGTGGGCACCAGACTAAATAACCAGAGATATAGTGAAAATTTAGATACAAAGATGTTAACTCTATGCTGAAATGCTTCTGTGGCATCAACAAGCTGGTCCTTTTAGGCCTGTGAGAGGTTTATAATTAAAAGGAAGAAGAAAGACGCAGATGTTGTCATTCAGATTGCAGTCAGCTCAAATTTTGTTAATGAATTAAAATAATTCTTTAAATTCAGTAAGTCTTGTTTGCATATTTCAGAGCAGAGGGACCAGTAGGTATTTGAACAAGAAAGGGCTGAAAGATTAGGCATCTAGTTCAAATTTTCACAAAAGGATAAAAATGTGATACATTGTAAATCTACAAAATAATAAAGTAAATTAAAGTGTGAAATCCATAGTTGACAGACTAGCAAGTATTATCTATCAGTAAACTTACGTGGTATTAATAAAAGCCTAAGGGAAAACTGGATCTTTGATACTTAATTGGGTTTGCTGCGTCTAGTTTTCTCGTCATGGAGAGATTACTCTATGCAGTTTTATGAGCTTCAGATGTGTCACTTCACTGTGGAAAGATACTCTTTTGTTAAGTTACTTCGGTTGTACAAATGTGTTTGACAATTTGTATATTTTGGATTATAGATATGAATGAACACAGCTCCCGAAGTCATAGTATTTTTCTTATTAATGTAAAACAAGAGAATACTCAAACAGAACAGAAATTAAGTGGAAAACTTTACCTTGTGGACTTGGCAGGTAGTGAAAAGGTAACTTTAAATTTCTTTTTCTGCTCTGAAAAACTGGTTATTTTTTGCAGTCAGATATTTTCCATTAATGTAATACTGATTGTTCATTTGTCATCCCTGAAGTATTTTAATTTTGACTTTGAAGTGTGGTTTCTGAATCCTGGTCTGTGTTGGCTCTTAGACACTGCCTCTTTAGCTGATTTGCATTTCTGCACTGCGGGTTTGTACCTATGGAATAGGGTTGGGAGGTAGGCTAGAGTTCGGTCTCGGTGTTTATGAGAGCAAAAAAAAACCTGTACAGGTGTGCTGGCTAGCCAGGCACTGGAATAAAAAGAGTTTTATGGATGTGGAATATCTGAATTTTGTTGTGTAGTGGTACCAAGTTTCTTCATTTGAATTTTGGATTGGCGTTGTTTAAAATGACAGCTTGCTTTCCTGTGTCAGTGGCTTAAAGCTTACTATGGATCACTACTTTAAGACTGTAATTAGCCTTTGAAGACATGGATTTTTGATGTTCTTTTTATTTCTGGGTCTATCTCCGTCTTTGTCTCCAGTTTTTTTAAGTCCTTTCTGCTTGCTGTTGTCTTTACACATATTGTTGTTCTATGGCTTTATTGTTATTAAAGTGGGAACAAAGTTAGAGAAATGGGCTGGGCTGCAGGTCTCCTTTCTCTGGAGTTTTGTTCTTTTCACTGTTTATTTCAAACTTTGGTTTTGTGCTTTTCCCTATCTTTTTGAAATGCATGAAGTTTTCTCGTGCCTTATCGTGTTTGATTTAAATATAGACAAGCCGAATTGCTTAATTGTAATCACGATTGCAGCTTGGTGAGAAGAATAGTAAAGGGAAGGTTATAGAACTGTAAGTCAAATTCAGCCCTTGAGCAAGAAGAGCTAAATTAAATGGAATGGTGTCAGGGTAGATTTTTTTCACATTTCTATTGGTATCTGCTTAAGTTCCTAGAGCACTCATGTAGGTCAGATTCATCCTCTAAAATCTGTTCTCACAAATTTTTGCTAATAAAGACTCTCTAGTATATTTTCCAGAGGGGGATTTTATGTGGTTTGGTTGGGTTGTTTGGGGGGGTTTTTGGGGGGAGTGAGGAGTAGAAGGACAGTTTATTTGATATGGTGGGTTTTGGGGGGGTTTGTTTTGTGATTTGTTCTGGGGTTTTTTTGTGGGTTTTTTTGTGGTTCTTTGTCCACAGCTCATCCTTAAAAAAAAAACCTATTCGTAGTACTTATTTCCTCTTACATTAAGGAATTCAGACTTTTTTACAAACTTCAAACAACTTCTAAAGTAATTTATTTGATGGAAAGTTTTTAACTAGATATTTATCTTCTATGAAAAAGTGTAATTTGCAAGCAAAATACTCACTTCACTTAAAAAAAAAAATTGGAAACATCTTCAAACACTGAGTTTTGAGTAAAAAATTGATGGTGAATCAGACAAAGAGTGAGGAAAAATTTGCTTATTTTAATCCAGCTATTTTGAGTACCTCGGAGTCAAGGAGACTGACTTAAAAGCAGAAAAAATACTCAAGTTTTGTATTAAATGTGGAAAGTGTTTTTGAAGATGCGTTTAGTAATTCACTGAAATTTTGTATAGGTTAGTAAAACTGGAGCAGAAGGTGCTGTGCTGGATGAGGCCAAGAATATCAACAAGTCTTTGTCTGCTCTTGGAAATGTCATCTCGGCTTTGGCTGAAAGCAGTGTAAGTATGGTCTTGTATTTTTATACTTCAAGGTTAAAGGTTTGTATCTCTCAGGGTGGTACTATGCAGAAATTCCTTACTGATCTCAGCAAAATGGAGGCTTTTAAACTAATCCAGTTGCATCAATGCATTGCAAATCGCCAGTACTCCTGTACTGTGCTGACACTGATGATTAATAGCTGAAAAGGGGGCTGTTACGGGAACTTAGGAAAAAGAGGGGAGTTTATCACCTCTGGAGGAAGGGGCAGGCTACCCAAGAAGAGTATAGGGATTTAGTTAGATCATGCAGGAAGAGTGTCAGGGAGGCAAAAGCCCAGCTGGAACTCGGTCTGGCTTCTGCTGTAAAAGATAATAAAAAAGAGGTTTTACAAAGACATTAACAGTGAGAGGAGAGCCAAAGAGAATCTTCATCCCTTACTGGATGCAAGGGGGAATTCTGTCACCAAGGACGAGGAGAACACTGAGGTACTTAATGCCTTCTTTGCCTCAGTCTTTAATAGACAGAGCTCTTATCCTGAAGGTAGACAGTTCTCTGACCTGGAAGATAAGGATGGTGAGACGAACAATCCCCTCATAGTCCAGGGGGATGTAGTTAATGATACGCTGTGCCACCTGGACACCCACAAGTCTACAGGACCAGATGAGATTCACACTAGATTATTGAGGGAGCTGGTGGGGGAGCTTACCAAGCCATGCTCCATCTTTTATCAGCAGTCCTGGCTAACAGGGGAGGTCCTGGAGGACTGGAAGCTTGCCAATGTGACACTGATCTTCAAGAATGGCCGGGAGGAGTATCTGGGGAACTACAGGCCTGTCAGCCTGACCTGACTGATTATGGAGCGGCTCATCTTGGGTGCGCTCACACAGCAAGTTCAGGACAACTAGGGGATCAGGCCCAGCCAACATGGGTCCGTGAAGGGCAGGTCCTACTTGACCAACCTGATCTCCTTCTATGACCAGATGACCCACCTAGTGGATGAGGGAAAGGCTGTGGATGTTGTCTACCTGGACTTTAGTAAAGCATTTGACACAGTCTCCTACAACATCCTGCTAGAGAAGCTGGCGACTCATGGCCTAGGCAGATTTACTCTTTGCTGGGTTAAAAACTGGCTGAATGGCTGAGCCCAGAGAGTCATGGTAAATGGAGTTAAATCCAGTTGGCGTGTGGTCATTAATGGTGCTCTCCAGGGCTCAGTACTG
>VWZK01019608.1:0-30257 GCA_013396935.1 Baryphthengus martii
AAGCAAAACAATTTCTTATTCCCTGCTTCCCATTAGCAGGTACTGTCTGGCCTTTCCCAAGAACCAGGGCTCTGATACGCGTAACGGTTGCTCAGAGGACAAGCATCTTCACAAACAGATGACCCCAACCCCCTCCTCCCTTCTCTCCCTTTTATACTTGAGCTGACGTCACACAGTGTGGAATATCTCTTTGGTTAGTTTGGGTCAGCTGTCCTGACTGTGTCCCCTCCCAAGATCTTGTGCACCTCATCCCACTGGGCGGCAGGGGGAGGGGGAAGATGTTGGAAAGCCAGCCTTGGTGTTGTGTGAGTGCTGCTCAGCAGCAGCTACAACACCAGCATCTTATCTGCCTCTCAGTACAAAGCCCAGCACCACAAGAGCTGCTCTGGGGAACATTAACTCCAGCTCACCCAGGCCCAATACAGGTATGCATTGCCAAAATTATTATTTCAGGCCTAGAGGAATATTAAAAGTTTAAGGACTTTAAAAATTCAGTATGTACATACTGTAGGTACCACTGGAGTAGACAAGAGTTTACTGGTTACAAGATGGCAGATGTTCACTCTCTTGAGATTTTTTTTAAGATGTGCCTAGGTGTTTATTTTAATTACAGAAGAGAATATTTTTGAGTGAATGCTTACATGAATCGGTGGAACGTAAGAGCTTGAATTCAATACATAATATATTAGGATATTCTGGTAGCTTTTAAAGGGAAGCTATCCTGCGCATCTTGTAAGTGCATTCTCCCTTTTATATATTTCATTACAGTGAAGTAGAGCTGCAGACAAACCCTAGAATATCTGGCATGGCCCAGGCCTCAGTTGTGTGTGGTTGTAAAAGAGGGCATTGCAAACAAGGATTCAGAGAAGCAAGCTGGCGAATCAGGGGTAGGTGGCAGCCAAATCAGTTGTCAGTGAATACAGAGGGCAGAGGCTGTCCTGCTGGAGTGGCTTTTGTGGAAGCCCATGTATGAGACCTCATGTTTGTGATTTATAGGCTTCTGATACATAGCGATTGCTCAGTTAAAAGCATGGTGTCTCAGAGTGGAGAACAGAACATGCAGAACAGAACTTCGGGTTCCTGACAAAGATTTCTTATCAAAATTTAGGTGTATGAAGTAGATAGTCCTTGGGTTTTGTGGGTCACTTTTAGATTTACAACATCTAAAAATCCTCTTGAAATATGCTTTAGGATAGCTAAGGATGCACTTTTTGGCTCTCATCTTAAGTACTTTGCTAAAGCACAACCAGAATTAATTTCAGAGGCACTAATGCTTTGTCACAGATGCTGCATGACCATTTTCATTCATGAAATAGCCAATCAAATTCTATCCTGAACATGTAGCTGGAAATTTGGCAACAATTCTTGGAGCTATCCTTTATGAAATGAATTCTACAGCTGCTAAGTTTTAGCAATTTTTATTTTGGAGCTGTATCAAAAGCTTTGCATTGTGTAAATGTTCATAAAAGAGTTGTTTAAGTTTAATCAGTGGTGCATAACCCAGATTTAATCATAGCTGGCTATCTGCAGTGCCCAAATCCCTTTCTCAGTGGATGATGTGTGTTGAATCAAATGCCATTTAGAGCCTTATTCTGCAAAGTATAGATTAATCTCAGATGGTGTGAGAATCTTCTCATTTAATCTGATAAGAGTGCTGCAAGTACGGAGCACTGGCACACTGAAAAAGAGATTCCTTTAGAATTCAGTTGTGTTTTGTCTTAGAAGAGCACAACCTTCATGTCCGCCTGTACTATTACTTTCTGCCTGTTACACCTTTTAAGATCTATCAGTGCATGATGGTAAATGCACAGCCATCAACTTTCGGTTTCTAAGACATTCTCTTAGAATTGTACTAATCTGACTTACCTAGTTACACTTCAGATGTGTTTGATAGATGAAAAAACAAGTTTAAATTTTGAAGCATTGTGCTGGAAAAATCTTTGAATTTTTAGTGATCAGAATGCACTCATCAAAAAATAACTGATTTCTAGACAAATACTGTCGCAGACTTATGTTTGATGTGATTTTTAAAGGAGTAGTCCGCAGGTTTTGTAAGCCCATTTTGAAGTACTTCAACTTTGACGTGTAAATAACTGAGAAAGATGGTCCTAAAATAAAGTATATTGAAATAATCCATCTTGTACTTTGCAGTCATACTTGTAGGAGCGGTTACTATAAATGATTTACTTTTGCTTTTGAGCGAGACAGATAAAACTATTACAGTGCATGCTGTGGTCTTTGGGTTAGTCGTAACGGCAGAGATGATCCTCTTGAGCTTTTCTGGTACATTCAGAAGTAAAACAAGAGACTCATGTTCTTTTATGGTAGTTGCAAGAAGTCAAGCATGTGTTTTTGCAGATTAGAGGTTTTGGCTTAGGCAATAGAAACAATTAATGTCAACCACAGAAACAATTAATGTCATCCACATATTTAGGCCACCTGTGAAAAGCAAATAGTTGGAATTGAAACATCATACCATGAATATAGAGCAGCATGAGTGTTTTCAAGCATAAAGCAGGAGTGTGTTTGCTAGTTTGCCAGGATGCGCTGACTCAAGGGTTTCACTACTTCCTGGTTTGAGCAATAGAAATGAAATTAAAGATGCAAGAAATAAAGTTTGCTTTTATAATAGAAGGAAATCTTGAAAACAAATCTGATCTATCCTCCAAAGTTTTTTTGCCTGAAGATGTGTATTTTTGAAGTGCTCTTGTGCGTGTGAAAGTAGCGTATGTGAAAAAATCACAGACAGTTATTAATTCTCTGCCTTGGAAGAGCATTAAGAGGAAATAAATCTTATCTTTATGTTTTTGTATGCTCTTGTAGTGGCAAATTTCTTGGTCATAAAGGAAATAAAATACTGGAAGTAATAGTAGCTATTAGGAAAATTTTTTTTATGTCATATTAGGAAAAATTTCTTCACTGAGAGAGTTGTCAAGCACTGCAGCCGGCTGCATGGGGAGGTGGTGGAGTCACCATCTCTGGAGGTATTTGGAAGATGTGTTGATGTAGAACTATATACACCTAATTATCTGATTAACTGTTGAAATTACTAAGAAACTGCAAAGATATTCCTGATAACTTTATTTTTTGTAGATGAACCAGGAAAAAAAAATATCAGCACACAATTTATAATCCATACAGATTACATTTATGAGTTAATACTCCACTGAGATGAAGATAATAGATACCTTGCCATGAGATTGTTTCAAGTTGTGTGCAGCCTTAGGCAGACATCATATACATGCCACATTTAAAAGGTTAGCTCTGTATCCAGAAAAATGTTTCTAGCCTCAGGCTCAAATTTGACTGTTTTGCTTGATATCTACTATTCCAAGAATATAAAGCAACTATAAACCTGTCTCACCAAGCTGTTATTCCCAGTTCATAGCTGTTCTGCAGGTGTAGAATGATGTGAAGTAGTGGGAGTAAGAAAAAAAAGTTCAGCCCTCAGTTTTGTTTATAGAAGGAAGTTCAGGTTTTTTGAAGCACAGTTAGGTATAAATTGTGTGACAATTTACATGCTCGCGTAGTAAAATGACACAGAAAACCCTGCCTGCACTTTACTTTGATAATATTCAGCATGTACATTATCTACTCTCCTTTTATACACAAATGCAGAGATCATTTTGGTGTTATAAACTCTCGAAAATTGGAACCCATAGCATCGTTCTTGTAATCTTTTCTAGTTTAAATGATTGAATAACAAGGATGGACTGAGGAAAGGAAGTCTGTTGATTAAAAAACAAAAGTATATATTTGCATGACTAAAATATCTTGTTCATTTTTCAAACACTAATTTAATATACAAGGGGGTGGAAGTGTGTGTACTGATTTAAAAGACTACTCCAGTGAGGTTTATTCTAAAAAATGGTAACATGCCAATCTATTACAGTTATGTGCTAGGGTGATAAAAAGCTTCTTTATCTGAGTGAAGAATGCTTTTTCTGGTTCATTATGACAGAATTTTTGATAGAATGCAGCCTCTGAAATGTCTCTAATTAAATCTATTTTTAGCTCTTATTTTTCATATTGTCAAGTAAGAGGAGTCTCTAAAAAAGAATTAATTTACTAAGCAGAATAAAACCAAAGGGGGAAATCAAGTTAACTTTGAAGGTCAGTGTCTTATTTAAAATACTGTGTGAAGAATATAATTTAATATTCTGATGGTTTTTATGTCATGGATTTGGTGTTTCTCTTTTTTTTCAGTAAATAAAGCAGGAAACTTAATCATTAAACCATAACATTCTTGAGGGATTCTGGGAGATTAGTTCTTCACTCTTGCAAGTATAATGGCAAAATAAATGTGACATCTTGAATTGGAAGTAGATGAGAATGTTTTTGCAGGCAGTGTGTTATGTTTTAAAGTGTTCATTGTTCCCCTCAACCAACCTTAAACTCTTTCAAGCAATCTGTCTTGGAGTGATTTTTGTCTTGGANTCAAAATACATTTTGATGGTTGATGCATTGACCCATTGCTAGGTAATTCTGTTTTTCCACCTGAACATTAAGCTTCATTAATCACTCATGCCCACTGAAGACAGTAGCACTGTTAGTCAGAATTTTGAAAGAGGACTTATGGAATTATGTATTCTAACAAAACTAGGCTTGGAAAAGTCTTGGAGGCCTTGGAAATTCTAAGGTGAAACTGGGATCTGACTGGTCTAATTCCAGCTAGGCTATCTTTACAGTCAGTTGAAAGTGGTGATGATTCATCCCATGTATCTTGGATACCTATTGGGCCTAGAGTTGCATCAAATTAATTCTTCATTTCATGAAGAACTGCTGAACGTATTCTAATAATGCAAGTTCTTTCAGAGACACATGACATATTCAAGATGCTGTATTTTTAATGCAAGTGTATGCATGGCTAAAGAAATTCTGGTTGTGGATCCTTTATATAACAGCAGCAAAACTAGATATACAAATTATAAGATCTAGAATCTGATTGTGGTAATCATAACTTGAGGAAAGCAAAATACCATAGCAGCGAGAGGTAGGAGGTTTGGCCTACTATCCATTTGAGTAGATTCATAAAATCAAAGAAATATTAACTGCCAAGATTATTTCTAGGTGGTTTAAGCCAATATCCATTGTTCACTGAGATGAAAACCACCATTTGGTGTGATGATGCAGTTAAATACAGCAAGAGATTCTTAAATCTGTATCTCACCCTTTTTTCTGGACAAGGAGGGTGGTGGTATATTGCTTTACCCTGAATGTATGATACAGTATTTTGAATTTCAATGTACAGCCTGTGGGAATCTTATTCTTATGTTAGCAGCATACAATGCAATTCTTTCTCTCTCTTTTTTTTTTTTTTTTTATTTTATTTTTTTTTTTATTGGAAATAATGTGAATGTAATATTCATTTCCTAGGGAATTTAGGTGTTATTTGGAATCAAATAACTTGACGCAAAAATCATTTGTTACAATTCCCATGTAAAGCAGAAATATCTATCTTAAGTGGCAAATTATGCTCAGCTCTTTTGATTTTTATGTTGATGTAATTTTATTCCACTGTAACCAATTTAACATTAATTAATGTCCAAATTAGCATTTCGATGCTAAATACATCAACATTGGGAATTGCTAGGATTTTCCTTTTACACAATTTAGTTGGCACATGTAGTTGGGAATTGGGGAGCACTCCTTTTTCTCATTGGAAGGCTGGTGAAACTGTCTTTCTGTCAGACTCTATATCCCTGATTAGCATAGTGAATGGGATTCTCCATGGCTTCATTGATATTCTTTAGGATAGGTGTAAAAGCATCTGGTTATTCCTACAGCCTCATCACAGTAGGATCTGTGTTCCTCAGAACTGCCTGGAACAATGGCACTGGCTTCTCTGCAGTGTGGAGGTCTCGTTCTTCTTGGAATGAAACTTTGTGACTGCTTTCTAATACCCTTCAAAAATTCCCTAAAACGCTTAAAAGCAAGTGCATAGCCAGTTGCTCTGTCTCTTTCTTGTCACTAAGTGTAGTGACTCTACACCAAGATTTTTATTCTCAAAGGAAGCATTTCCATAGTCTTGTCCAATTGAAAACAGCCATCTGTTGACTTGAATTATTGTAGACACTAGAAATTTTATAAAGGAAGTGATGTGTTCTATCAACCCCGAAAATTCTCTACCCGTTTAACTTTTATTGTATTATGGACTATGATGTACAAAATGTATAAAAAGCATAGTCGTAAATATATATAAACTTAGTTCAGGAAAATGTTACTGCAAGCCTATCCCAGTTGTGCATTTTCAAGCAGTGAAATTTCTATCAATGACTTTGCAAAACCAAACTGGAAGTAGTGGTGATATGGTCATAATTGTACAAGAAGGTAATTTGTTTTCTTACAGTATGCCAGTTCTGTCCTTCTAAGAAATTATTTTCATTTTGTGTTTTCTTTCATTATACTGCAAGTGCAGGCCAGTGCGGAAGGAAGAACTGCGGCTTTTCATTCAGGGACTCTCTGTCAGTACAGAGAGTAATTTTTTTATAGGTAAAACAGTTAAAAGTGAGTCTTCACAAAGGCCCGTTGTTCCACATCTGCTTGACCAAGCTGTGGTGCCCACTTGTCTTTGTCCTGATTGTGAATCAACCCTTTGTCTTGACTATGAATAGCCTGTGAACATGCTGCTGGTTTGGAGGTTGTGTTTGCTGTTCAATGAATGTTTTATGCAGACAAGTGGGGGTTTTTTGCCTCCTCGTTGTCCATTGCTTGTCCAAGGAATGACGGATTACAGATATATTCACCTGGAAATTTACTTCTCTGTGAGCCAGTAGATACATATGAAGAAAGAGCAATATGCAAGCTCACGTATTCCTTATACATAATACAGACCCTTGGGTAAGACTGCTTCTAAAAGGTCCTAATATATGAAATAAGAATTACTTTCTGTACTTACATATGTGGCTGCCTGAAATAACAAGAAGTCTGAGGCTAAATTGTCAGAAAGAAGTGTGATGGGAATGGGACTCATTCTCTGAAGGAGGAAGTATTTCCCATTAGTTTCAAGGAATCACTTCAGAAGTATTTCTCGTCTTTTTATCAAAGTCTCACTCTAATTTGCATCAACAGGCTTCCATTATTCTTTCATTTTTCGTTCAATTTGTAAGCCTGTCTTTCCTTCAGTAATATTCCCTGGGTGTTCAGCTGTTCAGCAGCTTTTGGATAGCACATCTTTCTATTGTCACTGGAAGGATGCAGGACTGGCTACAATCCCGAGAAGCCAGCCAACAACGTGGAGGCGGTTACAAAGAGTTAATGGCAACTGAATTAGAGGCAACTCAGTTGTGCAGAATTCCTATATAAATTGCAAGAGAGTTCACTGGAGGTAGTTAACAGTAATATAAATTGGTTGGAAGTGAAAAGGGAGTCAGACCCTATATGTCTGAGGAAGTAGAAAATTAGAATGTCCCAACAAAGCAAATTGCAGCAGTTTGGGAGTTATAGAGCAGATGTCGTCTCTGGACAAAAAGAAGAATTTTATGAAGAGTTGTGCATAGCATAAAAGAAGAAAACTGTCTTTCTGGAATAAAGATAAACCACTCTTTCTCTTAAGAGAAAGGCACGTGAGGGATGGCTGTCATTCATAGCTTGATTTAAACCAAGAAGTTAATGGTGTTACTTCAGTCTGAAACTGATTCTACTGAATAGAAAATGTCACCACTTTAAATAATACATGTTCCAGCAAAGCATGATCCCAGTGCTTGACCCAAATGGTAATTTTACACTTATCTCTGAATAATGCATTTTTTTATTTTTTTTTTTGTTGCCTGGTAGTCTTCCTAAATAATCAGAGCCGTTTGGGGAAAAAAAAAAAGTAATCTTGTAGATTGCTTTTAAGTCTTTATTAGTCCAACAATGACAAATTTTTAAGTGGACACAGAGCCCAAGAATTTGCCATGTAGCAAATTTTGAAATTAGTTAAATTGTGGCATTGTTTATGTTAGATATTTCACTGCAATATAAGTATGTTGAGGAGGTTATCGCTGAGACTATGCATACCTTTATTATATGTGATTCAGGGTTTTATTCTGATTATTTGGTCCCTTGAACCACTGTCACCATATGAATATATGATTTAAGATTTCTGAAGGGAAAAGGTATTAGGTGCACAGTAGATGACTCTGTGCTAGTCAGGCATATGCTGGGGTGCTTTCGAAGGAAAGCTGCTGGTTCTGTTGTCTTCGAAAGGAATCCAATTGCATGCACCAAAAGTGCTGTGAAAGGTGAACATGTGTTACGTGAAGATATTCAGGGGATTTTTTAATTCCTGGTGTAGGAGACATTCAGAACCACAGTACTTCTCCAGTTGCACAAACTGTGTATTTAGTCTTGCTGTGAGACCAACAGGCAGCTGTGTGTCAGCACAATTGCTGGGAGCAGAACGAAGCACCTAAGGCATGAAGAACAGCCCAAGTTGGTGCCAAGCACCCTTGTGCTTTGCCCTAGTTACCGAGAGCTCTTAGTGACATTTAGAGAGCCGGCTGTACGCCACCAGGTACTACTGCTGATGACTTTCTTGAGGACTGAACTGCTACATACAAATAATTCCTTACGGAAATCGTAAGCACTGTTATGCACCGGCTGAGGAAGGAATCCAGCTCTTTGGAGCTTTGTGCATCCCACGAGTTGGCTTTATTGTGGTACAACTCATGCTACCCAAAGAGTAAATTATTCATTGTTATTCTTAGTCGTCCTGACAGGTACTGCATGAGCATTGGAGGACACGGTCCTCCCAGACTGGAGGATAGAAAAGTGATTTCCATAAAATTTCTAAACCAACCAGTGGCAAACCCAAGAAATAAATTCAAGACTATGCCATTTCTGCTTGCTACCTTGACAGCTATTCCATCCAGCCTTTCCTTACGGTGCTGTATTTTATCTAGTTCAGTCATAAAGCTGATATACAAAGATTTTTTCACAGTCAGATGTTTTTATCAGCCTCTGGAGCAACAGACCTATGGTAGGCATCCCCGGGTGTGTGCTGCCTTGAAAGTAGTGTTGTGTCATGTGTTGAGGATGAAGTAGCTTTGTCTTTGTTTAGTGGAATGTACTATATCAAGAACTAAACAGCCCATGCAAGCTACCGTTCTGTGATAACTTGAGAGCTATCACCTGCAGCAAGGTAAATTGTGTAGCCAACCAAATGCCAGACTTGCTAAATGGGCCTTTTTTTACCTTGAGATGGGATCCGTTTGAAACACACGCTATTTCAGGTAACAGGCATTGAGCCTTTCCTGTGCTTTTTTTGATCTTTTTGTACCAAATGAAGTGTTGCGCTTCACTGTGAGAGATGAGACAGTGAGGCATCACTTGTGTGATATTGCAAATAGACAATACAAAAACCAGCTTGGATTTTTTAAATGAAATGAATTTAATGGAACACATCTAAATTACTCTTAAATAAGTAGGACAAGTCAGCAAACACTAGGGAATTCAACATGAAAGTTTGATTCAGATTGCATGGATAATTCTTACTTCACATTCCTTCTCCTTCTAGTTGAGAACAAAGTCATGCTAAACTTCTAATCAGGACTACTATAAATCACCAGTTTCTGTTTTCTCCTACTAGAAATAGCATTGTCTTTCTCTGCACCTTATTCTCTAACAATCTTTCTACAAGGATGTTTTGTAAACTGCTAAAAATTTGTCTGTGCTACTCAACTGTTGGTTGGGTTGGGTTTGGGTTTTTTTTGGTTGATTGATTTTATTTCAGTTGTTTGGGTTTTTTTTGTTGGTTTGTTTCGTTTTGGGTGGGATTTGTTGTTTATTTTTTAAAAAATATTCCTTTCATTGTTCTTACCCCTTAAAAATACCAGTTCAGTAAAGGATTTTCACACAAGTCGCCTGTCCTTGTTAAGGCTCTCCCATCTTCTGTAGGATTTGATACAAAGTGCTTTGAAGTCAATGGGAACTGCCCCATTTTCCTCACAGGTAATTTTTGAAAGTGTCATTAGATTTCAGTACACTCCATATAACTAGAAGGCTTCTGGTGCCTTGAGAAGTAGGTCTGGTCTCTGCTCTAGAATACTTATTTTGATTCGAATAAAGTCAATTTACTCTCCTCCAAGGTGTATAATTCACTTCATGTGAGCTTTTTCCTCTTCTTCACAGTCATGATTTGTTTTAAAAAGACTGTCTTTTATACACTGTTTTATATGGCCATGTGGCACTGAGATATGGCACAAAACTATATCGCCATGAGTTTCAATGACGGGTTTATTATCTTAAGTAAGGTTCTGTAAAACTTCTGTTCTACCCATGCAAGAGGATGTTCTGTAAATGAAATATTTCAGAAATACTTTGGACATTTATAAGCTATTTTTACTGGTGTGATTTTTCATATTGTGTGTGGTTCTTTTCTCCTTTGTGCTGGAGGCATAGAAGAAATTACTAGGAAAGGATGTTCAACTAGGATCTTTTGGCATGCTTCTCCACAAAATGTTCAGCAGTGGTAACATTCTCCCAGTGCTGAGAAGTTTGATCCCATGAATTCCTAATATTTATGGATGGTCTATAATACAGATGTTAACTGTCTCAACAACCATCGTTAGGTGTATGTCTTTCTCTTAGTGGTATGGTTGCTTTGAGTCTGAAATGGATTAGTGTCCATATTTCTATTTTAAGAACATGACTTAATCTTACAGCAGCAAAATATTAATTCTTGTGTTGTTTGGATGCTGTTTTACAGTACTGTTTACATTATTCAGATTTTCCTTTATCTGAAACTGTCTAATAAAATTGCATTCTATTATTATTATGCAGTAAAGAAATTTACAGATTCTTTATTTCTAGGATCAAAGTTATTCTTATCTTTAAGCTAAAAAGACACTTTAAGGCAACAGCATTATCTTCTGTGGAATATCCTGCACAATTACAGTCTTAGACAAGTAGACAACTGATTTCTCAGATGACATTATGCCTGCAAATATCAATTCTCATTTCTCATAATTTCAACACTCTGTATGCTGTCCTAATTGCCAACTAGTATGTTGAGTTGAGTGCAGTTTCTGTCCTTATACTTTGCTGTAAATACATTCAGTCTTTGAAATAAAATTCATTTTGTAGCTTTACATCACATAGTTTACGTACAGTGTCTTCACCAAATGCTCAAGCTTAGGAGGAAAGTTCCTTAATGTGGTTGGGAAAAAAAAAAAAAAATCAGTACGAAAAAGTTAAGTGACATAAACTCATCCTAACTTTACAGTCAGTCCAGAAAACATGCAGCACATGCAATAAAAAGCAGACTTATCTGTGAAAACACCTGGAAAAAGAAAATTTGGTTTATTAAGTGTTATCATTTCCCTTGCAACAATTTTTCAGTGTTGCTTTTTGAGTAAATTCCTGTTCTGCAGCATGATTTAAGATATATTCATTATCTTCCTTTTCAGAGTTCTTTAGAGTAAGGTTTGTTCTATAGCTGTGCACTATTAACCTAGCTCCTTTTTGCTTATTCCTTTCAATTATGTTTTTGTAGAAGAAATAAATTTTTAGGATTGCTGATAATTTTTTAATAGGTAATATAGGATTTATGCTCGTGCTTCTAAAATAGTTTTATAGCCTATACAGTGTTCACATTAACGTAGCTTTTTCAGCAATACCGATTTCTTTAATTTATTTTTTTTTAAACTTCCTTTTAATTTTACTTAACGCATACATCTTTCTCACCTTATTTAATGAAGAGGTCTTTGGAAAATGTCATTCAAGTTCTAGGATATCAATAGAAAACTTATTGTGCTGAGATCTGTGATATTAATCTGTAGAGCTGGTTTTGCAGTTACAACCTATAAGGCACAAAACTCTAAACATAAAACATTTTTTTGAACAACTGTTGGCAGTAGAAGATCAGAATTTGTGTTATCTGCATGTAGGTGTCCAGAGTACTGTGTATTGATGACTCCATTTCCAAAGCACCATCTGTCTCCTATACTTGAAATATTATGTATTGTTATAGGATTAACTTAACTCCAATTTGTATTTCATTCCCTGAGATAACAAGGCAGTAGCAATTTTCTCAAAGCAACTCAGTCCTTGTAAAGGTTACATAATAAGACGTAAGCCAAAGAAGAGTTGAGCTTTACGGATGTCTCCATTCAAGGCTCAGGGCAAACCCCACAGAGCAGGATTCCTATTGGCCCTCTCTCCCCCTCCCCCTTCCCTCCCAAGGGAGGATACAAAGGGGAATGAGGAAGGAAGTGCCTCACACCTAATTGGAAGTTAAGACTATGAACAAAATATAGTAAGTAACAGAGCTAAACAGGGAAAAGGAAATATGAAGGGCAGAGGGATATAAAAGCATATACAAAACCAGCTCTGGGATGGGGATGGATTGTGCAGAGCACGTGGACCCAGGCCCGGTCACGCTGAGGTGCAGCCCCAGCAGCAGCAGAGCCCGAGTGAGAAAGAAAAGAGAATAAAATCCGAACTTCCTGTCCTTTTATAGAGTGTGGCAGGGAAGGGGAGGGAATACCAGCTGCCCTCTGACCCCTGAAGGTCCTACAGTTACCAGGTGTTCTTCCCCCCCCTCAATCTGTTAAATCTTAAACCACAACAATGGAGAAAACCTGCTTCTGAAGACAATTACCTTGGTACTATTGGACCCTGGAGAACTATATGCTGGAGTGAAACTGTTGAGACAAAATGAAGTAGTTCATCTCCTAGTGTGCTACCTGGATTACCTGCTTAGTAAATCTGTCTCTGAAATGCACATTCAAACTCAGTGAAAGCTTCAGGCACTACTCCATCTTGCAGTATACCTGAAGAATAGCATGCTATGTTTTATGGTGTACAGTATATCGGGTTTGTTTAATGCTATAATTAAGCCAACAACAAGCTCATTTATGAAATGATTTATAGCTGAGGAAACAAGACCAGAACTCACAAAGACCAAACATGTGTTCATAACTTGGCTTGACCAGTCAGCAAACCTTCCTCTCTCTTGGCTTCTGCTTTAGTGAACTCATTTGAAGGAAGCTCTCACTGCTGCATGATACAAATAGTGCTTTTGTTGCTGATGATAGTGTGGTCAATTATCTGTTGATTTTAGTAGTCACAGTTGCTACCTTGATCTCTGTTTATTCCTCCATGAGTTTGTTCAGGCTGGCCACTTCTGAAATGTCCTTCTAACTAATTGAGTATGCCGTTATGGTTTTCTGATTTCATTTACGGGGATCCATCGAATTGACCTGGAATCGAAGGAGGTATTGCTATAAACTTAGAGGTCTCTCTAAAACCATTAGCTATCAAAAAGCTGTCACTCTCAGTAACATCAGTGGTTCCTATGTGCTAAAAGCATGTTCTTTAAATGTAATACATATGGTTCAATAGTAACTTCACACAACTGGTATGACACTGACAACTAATTTTTAAGAGAAATACTATAATAGTTTTGCTGTAAGGATAAAGGACACACACACACAAAAAAATTGCTACATTTCTGATTCTGCTAATCCACTTAAAAAGTGGCAAATGAAAACTCTTTCCTGTCATCCCTGTTTTCCCTGACGCAAATAGATCGTATCACAAGGAACACTACAGAAACAACAGAACAGCAGCATTTTCAAGGCTAAAGGTAAAAGGCTCTATGATAGTTTATTCCATGCTGACTATTCATCCAGGATATTTTTTAAAGTAATTGAATTAGACTTTTCCTGTGTATTGTCTGGTATACATTTTCATACTAAGAATAACAGAGATGCTCAGTGAAGTGATTTTGATTATTTTTTTCCCATAAACATTCTTGAAACAAATAGTGATTTCAATTCTTTCAATTTGTAAATCATCAAATAATGGGTGGAAAAGTTATTTCTGCTAGTGCAGAGTTCAATGCTTAATTGTGTTCCCATTCAGTTCTGGGAAGTCTATGATTCTTCAGTTGGAGATGCATTGGTCTTAAAAATGGTACTAGGTTTCAAAGGTAAAATTCTACTTTGTTTCACTGTTAAAACGCACTTTTATAGTGCGACTAGCTTCTCTTGAGATTTTCTTGTTAAATATTTTGCCATTCAGTGGATATACTTTATCACCTTCCAGTAGTTTAAGCCAGAAGCAGAGTTTAAAGCATATTTTCTCATGTACCAGCCACAGGGAAAGCCATTGAATAGCACGTGAATATAGTTCCGGTTTTAGGCACTTTTTCGTGTTATTTAGTTGAGCCCTGTGGTGGGTTGACCTTGGCTGAGTGCCAGGTACCCACCAAGTCGCTCTATTGCTCCCACCTACTTCCCTCAGTACGACAAGGGAGCAGAGAATAAGATGGGAAGAGTCCGTGGGGTATGATAAAGGCAGTTTAATAGGAAAAGGCAAAAAAAATCAAAAAGCAAACTGCGCACACACAAAGTGAAGCAAACCAAGGTTTTATTCTCTACTTCTCATCAGCAGGCGATGCCTGGCCTTTCCCGGGAAGCAGGGCTCCGGTACGCCTGGCGGTTGCTTGGAGGACAAGCGTCTTCACAAACAGATGACCTCCATCCTCCTCCTCCTTTTTCTCCCTTTTATACTTGAGCTGACGTCACACAGTGTGGAATATCTTTTTGGTAAGTTTGGGTCAGCTGTCCTGACTGTGTCTCCTCCCAAAATCTTGCCCACCCCATCTCACTGCAGGGTGAGGTAGGCCCAGCACCATAAGAGCTGCTCTGGGGAATATTAACATTAATATATTTTTGTTTTCTTTCTATTTAAAGCAATCAGACCTTTAATTCAGTGCAGAATGGATTCAACAATATCATATATACATTAATCTCTGTTTCCTGTGCATATAATACAGGATTGGTCCACAGATATACTGCAGAGTTTCTCAGGAATCTCACATCTGGTCTCCACAGCTCCTAGACATCTAGAAACTCAATAGATCAGTGTTCAAATATTAGAGGTAAATCTTCAATTGCAATACAAACGAACTAAAATTGTTGCGTTGCCTACAGAAGACAGTGAAGTTGTGTAAACTACTTAACTGCGAGAAAAAAAAAAAATTAAAAATCTACAGTTTTAAAAGCAGAGACAAGATAATTTTTCCAAAGTGCCCAAGAGTCAAGTGAAAGCAACTGTCTGTTCACCCTGAGTGGTAGAGTGATGCCACTAAGCATGAAGGGCGAGGAATCTTTCCGCTTAGAAAGCGAATTGTCGTTACTTTCATGGGAGAAAGTGTCAACAATCAAGAGCTTGGTTCAAAAGAAATTAATGCTTTCTCGAAGTCAAGCATCTTCGCTTCACAGTGAAACCCAAATGTAACCAGTTCATTCTGTACCTGGCAAAAATTCATCATGCCATGAACCATACAACAGTGCAATATGTCTGTCTACTTGAGAGGAATCAGATATTTTCAACTTTAAGTTTGAAAACTGTTTTATTTGTGAAGAAGGAGTTCCATGTAGGTATAAGCTAGAGATGAAATATAAATCCGTTTCATATTGTTATAAAGTGTCATGGAAATCTAGAGCAACTAAGAACATAGTATGTATTTCATGTTTTCCCATGAATATATCTGGATTTTGTAAAAATGATAAGCAAAGTAATACAAACTCAGAATTACTGGGTATGAAACACAGAAGGTTCTAATTTTAAACCATAGGTACAACCACCTGTCATTCAACCCTGCACAGACTGAGGAGAATCAGAATGAACTCTGAAATGCTAAGCCCCAGATTTGCTGTTCTGGCAGCATTCCTCTTTGGCTGATGAGCTTTGTGACCGATTTTGGTTTTATTACCTGCTTCCTCAGTGAGAAATTACGCTTAAGTGAGAGTTATGCTTGACCAATTATAAATATAGCAGATAGAGTAACTTAAGGAAATTTTGAATTTAGAAATTATTGAAAATTACTCAGGAGGGAAGAAAATGCATTGCCGTTCAGAGGTGTCTGTGATTACAAACATCTAAAGTATTTAAGTGATTTTCAGAGTTGCCAACATGAGTTGAATGCCCAAATTTGGTGAATCTCAGTGTGATTTACTTGTTTAGATAGCAGCTTAAAAAGAAGACACTCTATATTTATACCTATAATTAGCCTTAACATGACATGTTTACTACTAAAACAAAGCTATGTTGTCACGGCACCTAGGACAAGAACAGGGCCATATTGTGCTGAACTCTGAATAAATGAAGGAAAAGGGCGATCATTGATCAGATGACTTAATATAAATACTTACATTTTGCATATCTAACACCAACTGCAGATTTCAGTGGCATCTTTTGACTGTTCCTCATCTTTAAATGTCACATTAGCCAAACTACGTTGAGAAGGAGACTCCATTCTTTAGCAGCATTACATCAGAACAATTTCACTAAGGTAAGTATCTGAAATACAGGTTTTGCCCTTGCTGAACATCGAGCTCTAAACACATCCTTGTCTGCACAGAAGGAAATACATGAGAAAAGACTATTTTAAAAAAAAACAACCAACCAAACAAAAAGTGGATTGGAAAGAAGTAAAACTCTGTATGTAACTTGGAAGTGTAGGAACTGCAGTGCAGAAATAGTTTCATTCAGTGGCAGCTTGCTACCAAAACAATAGTAGGCAGTTATATAAAAGGGACACTCTACATAAAACTTCATTGCCAGTTTTTTAGCTCGAAAGGGTTGGTGCTTGACTTTGTCAATGCTTATGGACTTTGTACTGCCCATATAAAGTTATTGGATCAGAAAATATAGCTGAAGAAAATACGACTCCTAGTGCAAATGGAGCTGTGGTTTGAAACCATCCATATTCATTTGGATGTTCCTCCATAAAGACATGTGATACTTCAGATGGACATTGTTGGCATGCCTGAGAGTTTTAAAAAGGCTCTACTGAGAGAAGTGGCATGCTCGAAGTGTGGAAAATATTCTAGAGTTTGCTAGGGCCTGTATTGGGTTTGGGTGACCTGGAGTTAATGTTCCCCAGAGCAGCTCCTATGGTGCTGGGCTTTGTATTGGGAGGCAGATAAGATGCTGGTGGTGTGGCTGCTGCTGAGCAGCGTTCACACAGCACCAAGGCTGGCTTTCCAACATCTTCCCCCTCCCCCCACCCCACCTAGTAAGATGTGATGGGCAGGATCATGAGAGGGGACACCGTCAGGACAGCTGACCCAAACTAACCAAAGAGATATTCCACACCATGTGACGTCAGCTCAAGTATAAAAGGGAGAGAAAGGAGGAGGAGGATGGAGGTCATCTGTTTGTGAAGACGCTTGTCCTCCAAGCAACCGCCAGGCGTACCAGAGCCCTGCTTCCCGGGAAAGGCCAGGCATCGCCTGCTGATGGGAAGTAGAGAATAAAATCTTGGTTTGCTTCACTTTGTGTGTGTGCAGTTTGCTTTTTGATTTTTTTGCCTTTTCCTATTAAACTGCCTTTATCATACCCCACGGACTCTTCCCATCTTATTCTCTGCTCCCTTGTCGTACTGAGGGAAGTAGGTGGGAGCAATAGAGCGACTTGGTGGGTACCTGGCACTCAGCCAAGGCCAACCCACCACAGTAGGATGAAGTTTTGACCTTATTAAAATCAATCAGATTTTTCTGTTAATTCTATTTTTTTTCAAGGATTTTATTGTAATGCTGGAGTAAAATACGAGCTGGAGACATAACATCCAGTCTCTTTCCAATATAAAGAATTATATTGGAAATATATATATATGTTATGTGTAGACAAGGATTTCAGGAATACACTTTGAACAGAATTCTAAGACCTCTTTCTTCAAAAAGCATTAATCACAGGTATTAAGGACAAAATACATTTTTTAAAACAGAAAAACCCTTTGCGGACAGGTGTATCTCAAAAGAAAGCAAATCCATTATGACTTGGAAAAGGATTAGTAATTATTTACATTTACATTTTTGTTATTAGAAATGACTTTGTAGAAAGAAAACTCTTTTGAAATATGAATATGTGGAAGACAAAATTAAAACGAAGTTCAGGTATATTTTTGGATTTGCGCCTGTCATTTTGAGCCACCCTGCAGCAATATATAGCGAGAGTAAAATAGTTCATGAGAGAATGTTTGCGAATTTTAATGACAGCTTCAGGGTTTTCATGACCTATCAGCTCTGGAAATAATACTACTGATTTGTAAAACTTTTTGGTAAAATTCATATTACAATAATGGAGTGGGCTATCTATAGGAAGAAAAAAAATTGATTAAAGGCATAGGAAATGTTAAGCATTGACCCTCGTAAGGCTTTTGGCTCCTGATCAAGAGATTTACAGTGATTCAAAGTAATAACTGTTGGACAAATACAGTGTATTTTGCAGCTGAAATTTAAAAATAGCATGTGGCAGATTGACATATTTTGTACCAAAGTGTATTTTTATTGCATAACTCATTACTCTTTCCAGTGGGAGCCAAGAACATAACCTGTGTAAGTACTACTGAATATCCAAGCAGTTTCCTATCAATTGACTTCAGTACATATATACTTTTGAAACTCTTATCACATCAGATGCTATTGTCTTGTGTCCAGGACACCACTATTTGCTTTTGGAGGGTGAGTGCATCTGTGTATGTTAATAATATAAATGAATGAGAAGGTTGGAGATTTTCTTAGGAAAGAATTTCTACCAGGAAAGTTCTTGACAGGAATCTGGGTAAATTCTGGGCTATGTGGAATTTCTCTCATTGTTGGTAGTATGTTTTTTTCCTATAAAGGAATCAACAGAATAGAGCTGTCTATTCTGAAAGAAAAGATTTGACATGGCAGACAATGACTTTCATGTATTATTATTAGGAAAGCCCTTGT
Organism: Baryphthengus martii; assembly: GCA_013396935.1. Classification (NCBI taxonomy): domain Eukaryota; kingdom Metazoa; phylum Chordata; class Aves; order Coraciiformes; family Momotidae; genus Baryphthengus; species Baryphthengus martii. The sequence goes on from VWZK01019608.1 coordinate 18,711, forward strand.
CTTCAGAGAAGTAACTGATGCCAAGAGTATGTTGAAGTCAGTCCTAGATTGTTACTGGGAAAATCATGAAGTGGCTGACCCTGCACTTCTGCATCATCGACAAGGTGTCATCACCATGCAATGATGTTGGCTCTTTAAAATCCTCATCCATATTCCTTTCTGCAGAAGGAGAACTTCTCATTCAACTTTTGTATTGGGCCTTATGGATCCTTCAGAGATGTCCTTATTTTGTGAGATCTTGAAAATTAACCAGCACAGTGAAAGGAGAGTTTGGCTCTGAAACAATTAAAGTTGGCTTTGAATTGACCTGAATAGCAAGACATTTTGCAAGTCGCTGAAGTTCTTAGGTAGGAGACTAAGATAACGGTCTTGTGGGCAAATATATAACCTTCCTTACTAATCAAAGGTCTGAAAGAGGACTTTGCTAATCAGAGATGTAACAGATGTCTTCATAATATACTGTGTACTGCTGTCAACAAGCAGCTGCAGCTCATTACATTGGTGTATTTGTTAATGCTCCCCAGCATGTTTTCAAACAAAATCCAGTCAATTACTGTAGAGAAATTTGTTATGAATGTATGAAATATTCAACAAAATATTCTCTTAGATGAATAAATGACTTTAAGTGACTTAAAAGTCTGTATTTCTGTCAGCAGACAAGAACAATCAGAGGTACTTTGCTTATGGAATGTTATCTATTGAATTTCTTTTGTTACTAATAATAGTGTCTTCGCGAACATAGTGATTTAAAAATTATGCTTGAGATATTCAATGGAAACAAAATGCAACCCTCATTTTATGACAGAAGTCACTTTTAGGAGTGTAAATTAATGTTTCCATAAAAATGGGACTTAATATGATACTTTTGAAAGGACTGATGTATGTTAGAAATCTATCTATGTGTATTTCTCTCTAGACTAAGTGGTTTTATTCACACATTCAAGAAAATTCAGGAAGTGAATGGCACAAATTAGAATTGAACCTAGATTCAGGCCAGTGCATTACTGTTTTCTAAAATAGGTGACTAGGTTCTATTTTAAACAAATTCTTATTGCAATACATTCTAGGCCTTTACCACCTGATCCTTTTCATTAAGCTGTTAGCTTCCTGAACCTTGCTTGTGTATTGATCCTGAATTTGAGGCTAGAAGAGGTCTGATCATTCACAGATAGTCATTCTCATTGCTTTTACCAGTGGTACTCTTCAGCGTGCCTTCATGAATGGAGTCTTCTAATTTGAGGGTTGGTTGTCCAGTGCAATCTTACAGTTGTTTGCATACAATTTGTAGACCTGAAGATGTGAAGAAAGAAACAGAAGACAGAGGTTTTAGCTAAATAGAATTTAAAAAAACAATACTGGCTGTTGGATGGTGGTTAAGGTTATGCTTCAGGCAGCATTTTCTTGTTAAATTCACTTTTTGCCACATTATGAAATGCAGTGAATGCATCAGAGAATTGGAGAGTTTAAATTAATCTGAAGTTCAAAATGAAATTTCTTGAAGTCTTAGGAGTACTGGTTTGTGTACATAATACAGAATTTAAAACATAAATATAGACTTTGATATTCCAGTACTGTGTTGCTTAAATAGGAAAAATAAAATCATAGATTAATTGAATTGAATGGTTGTTATTCAACCAAAGAAATTTGAGTTGTTTATATTCAAAGTCCTTTAATTCTTTCTGATGCTTGAAGTTCATAAATGTTCAGAATATGCCTCAAGACTCCTTAGAGTCTTGAGGTATTCAATGGGAACAAAATGCAGCCCTGATTTTATCACAGAAGTTACTTTTAGGAGTGTAAATTAATGTTTCCATAAAAATGGGCTTTAATATGACACTTCTAAAATGACTGATACATAGTAGAAATTTATCTATGTGTATTTCTCTCTAGAATAAGTGGTTTTTATTCACACATTCAAGGAAATTTGGGAAGTGAACATAGACTCTTTAATGTCTTGAAGATCAGTGCTTATGGGAAACAAATACCAAAATAACATTTGCTATTCCATTGATGCAATGGGTGCCAACAATAAAAGATAGTGAAGGGAACTGAAGGAAACAAATGGAATTTCTTTAAAGTTTCTGAGAAGTATGAGTGACTGAAATATTCTTTACTTTCATTGTTTTCCAAAGAGTAGGAACACAAAAATTTACACAAGTTTGCAGGAAAAAATAGTATATGCATCATAATTACAAGACAAAATGACATAAATAGTTTTGCAAAATCCAAGACCATCAGGCCAGGTTCTCATATAAGTGAAAACAAATGACTGCAAGGAAAAAAACCAGTCACTCCGCTAAACTGAGTTCAGTATAATTCAGTCAGCTTCAAGCGCATTGTTACAACATCTTTCAGGTCGTGTGGTGGTTATATGGTAGAAATAACTAAGAAAAAATTGGTGTTAGAGTTTTTTTCTTTCACTCATCTCAGGCATTTAATTTTTCAAGTCACTGCAAAGATCAAAACCCAGGTTTCTTAATAGGTGACTAATTACAAATGGGTGTCCAAAACTTGGTGCAGTCAGAAAGTAAAGTTCTTCCCGTATAGAGGATTATTTCCCTGATTACTTTCCTCTGCTTGACAAACTATTGTGTCACATAGTTTCCATCACCTCTCCTAGCTGCTCTTGCAGGCTGACTTGCAGCTGGTCCCTGGCAGCAGGACCCAAACCCAGTTCTGCAGCAATTGCACCAGGCCACTTTTGAAATAACATCACTCTCTGCAAGATTCCTTTATACCGATGAGTATTGTTGATTTTTTTTTTTTTTTTCCAGCTTCTGGTTTCTGTTTGTTATGAAAACCGCTGTGCCATCGGTGTTTCCTGATCTTTTGTAGAGCGAGTATCAACCTCCTGCCTCCACCTCTGTGTAGCTGGAGGATTGGTTCACGTCGGTTATTGGTGGACAGTGGCAGAGCCTCTGCCAGCCCAACACTGACCTCTAGTGAGTAAAGTCTTACGTTGCAAGTTCAACGTGAATCTCAAGACTCTTGGGTGACCAGAGGTTGGCAGAAGAGGAAAAAAAAAAGGAAAGCTGCTAGCAGTGTACCAAGCACCTCATTCTGACATCATACTCTTAGAAACCTTTACATTTGAATGCACAGGCTGTTCAACTTCAATTGGTCAAGTGCATATGCTTTAGCTCTTTACTGTTGTTGCCTTGTTTTTGTGTTTACTGTTACCCGCTCAACAACTGTAATAGAAGCACAAAATATTTTTCAGTTAATTAGCATCTGTTCTGCGAGCAACTTAGTGTGTTAACATGCTTTTCACTGCTTCTCTTTTACAGGGGCAGCAGAAGACCGAAGCAGTGTTTAAGGCACTTGTTCAAGGTCATGTTAGAGCCAAGATTGCTCAGCTCTCATTCCTCAAAGTCAATCTGTGCTTGTTCCTTTCTGAAAGCATAGGGATAGTTGGGTAGTTGAAATTGTAATGCAGACTTCTGTCCAAGGAGGCATGATGAGAGATCTTGAAATCAATTTCACATAAACTGATGAATGTTAGTAATCATCTTAAATAAGAAGTTTTAATTGACATTGACCATTAATCTTAAAATTAATTTTATTTGTTGAGAGATTTCGTTAGAACCAAAAAAGTATCTGTTAAGGCCCCAAAGTTACATTAACTTCTAAGCAATGCTGCAGGCCATTTGTAGTAACTCCGGATTGCATTTTTCACCAGGTGACCCAGTAAATACATATATATTAGAATTGCAGCACTTTGTTTTAATCTATGTTGTAAAGTATTCACATAGATAAACTGATTGTATTTCCTTCGGCAGATGCATGCCTTGTTGTAAGGTCTCTTTTCTGAATCTCTAAATAGCTCTAGACCATCCAAGAAGAAGAGCAAAACAAAGAGATGCCCACTATGCATCAGAAGACGTTTGTTAATTTTCCCACCAAAATAAAAAGCCTGAGAATTTATCAACAGCCATTCTGAGAAGACTTTGTTGTAACATGGCTTCCATCGCTGTGACAGAAAACATTTTTACAGGCTAAAATAATATCCTTTGACTTATAGCAAAATGTTTCTTGATTGCTCAGCTTTGTTTAGAAAGTAATTTGCATACATAATGCTTTATGCTGTCTTTGCTAGGGCTTTGGGTATATATTCTATTTTTCTGATCTGTGTAAAATGGATAACAGCTGAAGTGATAGCAAGTGCTTCCTTGAAATCAGTTTAATTTTTCTCTTAGAATGTGAACGCCTGCTGGTGACTGTATTCCTAAACAGACTGTTTAAGTCAGCAGAAATGGAGGACAAACTGCCCTAGAGCTGACAGTATCAAACCTACCAAAACAAAAGTAAAATACTTGTCCCATTCTAATTAATTTAGTATTCAGAACAGAATATTTCTATAGGTCTGTTAAAATCACATCAATGGCCTGATCTGACCATCCTAGTCTCTGTAAATAACATGCTTGTAACATTAATTGGAATTCAAAGTCATTAACTGAAGGAGCAAATACCATTACTTCTTACGTCGCACTCAACCTTCACCCATCTTCCAGGTTTAGTCTGGATTCACCTGATCGACGGTAATTTTTCTTGAGTTCCTTCCCTGTCAAATCCTATATACATACTACTCACAAATCAGAATGGGGAAATATGTTTTCAAGGAAAATCACAGTTGTAAGACTTTTTTTTTTAGTTTCTAAGCCAACTTATTCAGCCTTTTCTGTCTTGTCCTAAGTAACAACTGAGAAAGAGAACCTTTGGGAATGAACTCCATGAGTCATTCCAGCACTGGCATTAATCAGCATTTCTATGTCCATGTGCTCTCTGAACAGTTGGGTGCTATATAAACCTGCTCAGAAAGAGCATAATAAAATGCAGCTTAGTAATCAGAGGCTTAAGGTACTATCTACTGAAGATTCACCAGGTCTTTCAGGTCTTCCACTGAAATACGCTTCACTTAGCAACTCTTTAGATGTTAGGTGCCTTGAAACTTTTTGAAATCACAAGCAGAGATTGTTCCAAGTGACAAGCGCTGAGGCGTGATCTCCTTCAATACTATGTAATCCCTTATCAATCTGTTCGTGATTTCAGAGTGTGCTGTTCCTTGCTGGTTGAGAGCAAGAACTGTGCCAGAAGCCTTTGTAGCACCTCATAATGACTGGACAACATGCTCTGTGCACATTTTGTTATGAATCCAGTTTGCAGGCATCTAATCTTCTCTCCATTGTCCTAAGCATAAGTCCATAACAAGGGACCATGGATTGCAACTGACAGCATGGAGATGTTTGCCTTTCAGGAGTCAACATTCCAGTAACTTTATTCTGTTTCATATATAGCTCTTAAGTAGCAAACAAAACCTATTTTCAAATGTAATGACGGTGTTTGGGCACATTAAAAATCCAGTATCATTTAGGTTAAGTAGCCATGCAATTTCTAAAGGGAGCTTAGACTTCTAATTTGCTGACATGCTTGGTACTATTGTCTGTTAACCCATTTTCTACATGTTATTTTGAAAATAGCTTGCCCTGGTATCTCTAAGTTGTCTTGTATTTTGTGCGTTTGTGTCATTTGAGCTTTGTAATAACATACTAGTGATGTTTAGTGCTTTAAAAATTTTATTTCAAATATACAATAGAGTAAATTTAAACTAAGTTAAAATGTAAATACAGTACAGCAAGACCTTAGCTATCTAATTGTCATACCTCCAAGACAATGAGTAGCACTTTGTCAACTTACACTGTGGAGAGGTATTAGGGCAAGGTTAGTGAAGTAATATTCTTGATTATCCCCTTAATCCTCTTGTCTTCATTTACAAATTTTGCTTGCCAAGGGTATTTATATTTTGTATGCCTATATAATAGCATTTCTCAAAAAGCCTACCATAAACAGTCTAGCTACTCTTACCATCTTTTTTTTTTTCTTCCCAACATAAATCTTAATTCACACTCTGAAAAGCCACCTTGTAGAAACACTGGTTTCTGGAGCATACAAATCTTGGCAAGTCCTTTTATTTTGTAGCACTCACCAGGCAAGAAGGTACCAGAAGAGAAAGCCTGTGGTCACCTAGGTTGGAAAAATCTTTATTTAGAATAACACTACAAGTGTAACAATATACTGTGGTTGCATTGTAAAAGTGACCTCAAAAATGTTTGGTTTTTTTATTTAAGGTTCATTTTGGTGGGAGAATCAATCACTTTAATCACAATTTTACTGTTCTGCACTCCAAAATGTACGTGGAAAGTTTAGCATTAACGTGTTTGAAACACACAGAAACACTGAAGTCTCTGCTTTCTAGATGATTACAGGTTTACAATTTTGTACACAAAGGCAATATAAGTACTGGATATTTTAACCAGACAGGCTCCTGCTTTGACCAAAAAAACCCAAATCAAACCCCAAAAACCCAAACCTAAACAGTTATCAATTTGCTTCACAATCACAAAGTCAGCATTTTTATTTTGTTTTTTATTAGACTGATTTCATGAAAGCTAAAATAATGATGATTTAACAGCAGCACTGCACACAGTTTAAATCCTCCTAAAGATAAAGGTCAACGTGGGATTCTGAGATAAAAAAAGAGACAGATTAAATATTTTGAACATAAAATGCAGTTGATAATAAAATCTATAAATGGAAATCTGTTCTATGCTGTATAATCCTTACACATGGCATTTTGCTGTCTGTATAACCTTTAGCTTTTCTGTCAATAGTATTGTGCTGCACTGATTTCATAAAAGGCATTAAACGCTGTCAGAATGAAAGACATGTTTTAATAATAAAACAATTATTATCCCCTTATGATGTAGGAATATAATAGGTTTTTAATGTATTGAATCATTGAATCATAGAATCATAGAATTGTCAGGGTTGGATGGGACCTTAAAGATCATCGAGTCCCAACCCCCCTGCCATGGGCAGGGACACCTCCCACTAGACCAGATTGNTGAGAGAGGAGTAGAGGCGCAGAATCACCTCCCTTACCCTGCTGGCCATGCTTCTCTTGATGCAGCCCAGGGTAGGGTTGGCTTTCTGGGCTGCAAGCATGCACTGACGGGTCACGGTGAGCTTCTTGTCCACCAGCACCTCCAAGTCCTTCTCTTCAGAGCTGCTCTCAAGCCAGTCACTGCCCAGCCTATATCGGTGCTTGGGATTGCCCCGACCCAGATGCAGCACCTTGCACTTGGTCAAACACTATCTGCTTCAATAACTGTGTTGTCAAGCTATGATCTATGATTTATTAAGAATAGAAGAAAATTTAATGTCAGGAATGTAAACTAAGCACTTCAACAAACACTTGTTGCAAAGAGAAGGAGAGATTCAGCAAATTATGACTGAAGTCTTCAAGTATTAGCTTCAACCTAAGGTTGGATGTTTATTTTGGTTTTAAGATGAAAGCAAACTGAACTGATTTATGAAAAAAGATTCTGCAGCAGCAGAAACCACATCCCAGTGATTGCATAAGCATTATTTGAGATATTCTGTTCAACAATGTCATAGGACTATCTCATTTGAAGAACTTTTGATATAATTTCCAAACACCAGGCATGATCTCTGAGTAATTAAATAAAATGTTTTCAAGATTTAGCCCTTCTGTTTTGTAGCTTTCTGTTTTTTTAATCTTTATCTTTGCTTCCAATGTGCAATTTACACTTCATTTTTTGGAAGATGTTAAATCATTTTTAAACTAGGTAGGCTCAATTTTACCTAAGCAAATGTTTGTGACTACAAATATTAATATTCAGGGGTATATGACTGTTTATGCTTGCAACTGGCTATTGTGCAGCTTCTCATCTGTTTTAAAAGTTTTATTAACAATGTGCTTAACGGCAAGACTAAAATTGTTTATCGCAGTTTTTAGATACCTCTTAAGAAATCTTGCTTCTGTATTGCTGACACATCAGTCAAACTATGTAAGTATAGTAATACAAGATAATTATTTAAGGGACTGATTGCAATGTTTAGAGGAGTCAGAAGTTTTAATAGCCCTGTATTTGTACAGAACAAACTGGTCTGCTGTAAAACTAACATCATGGTGTTGTGTCCATTAAGCTATCATCATGGAACCGAATTCTTGAAAATAAGGGTCTAGCCTCTGCAGTGACGTGAATCCTATGCGCTGTGGAGAAGCCAGAGCAACTTCTGCTTTTATTTCCTTCCCAGTTGAACAAAAGGAAAGAATAGTAAGGTATTACATTTAATAAACTTACATTTTGTATTGTTTTTCAGTATGAAAGAAATGCTTAACAAATGATCAAGCAGATTTTAGACTAATATGTCAAAACCAAAGATAAATTCACCACAGAAGGCCCTCTCTTGCTGGGTGCTCTGTTATCAATGTGAATCATCTAAAAAGTGGTGGAAGGAAATAGCTTCAAGGGTTTGCACTAACTTTCAATTAGGAATGTTTTTATTACACTGCTGGATAAAGCTACAGTGACCATTGTTAACTTACTGCTGTTTATTTGAACAGATTTCAAATAGAGCTTACGAAGACATGAGAGTAAGTCCTGATTTTATTATCTAAGCCGTGTAGATACAAGAACCTGCCAGGGAAGCTCATCTGGCAGAACGAACCTATGTGTGATATAACATCTGAAGGTATGCCTTCACTGTAATGTACTGGCAAAAAAAAATCAGTTAGTGTTAAATGAGTTTCTAACGAGAAATAGTCTAGCTGTGGCAGGATGGTAAATTACCCTCACACAGAGCTGGGCTATTACGAATAGGTTTCTACTACCAACACCAGCTGTTGATTATCTGTGCTGTGCAAATGGGCAGGAGATATCAGTGTACTGTTACGTCTGAGCTTGAGTCAGGACTGCAGCGGTAGAACATCTTGTACTGCAATCTACTTCAGGGCAACCTTGAAGTCCAGGACAGGAGCTTTAGATTTTTCTAAAACTTCCCTACTTGGTCACTGCAAGCTGAAAGCTTAGTCACTCCTGAGTTGTTTTAGCTAGGTTTGAAGAGTATCATTCTTTTGATGCAGCTATTTATAAAATCAATACAACTAGCTATCTTGTGAAGCAGTTTGGAAGATTAGTGAAGTACCTATGAGAGTTTCTTCAGTGCTCATTAAGTCCCAATTATTCACCGTCGTCATTAACAACCTCATGGTAAAACTGACCCTCCCTGCTAATGAAACTTGATTCCAAGAGTATTCTGATCCCACCAGCCAAGACTGTAATTCATGTACCAGCTCAAATATGTGAAATTCATTTTCATACTAAACTGGCAGCTGGGGTTCAAATCAGCAAAAACAGATGCTGCAAGGGAAAAAAAAGTAAAAGCAATTTTCTGTGATAGTGTACCACTAGACAGGCTGGAAAATGTTTATTATCAGTGAGTTGATTTCCAAAAGTCTGGGTTTTTTTCTACTTCATAATGAGACCTCTTCCAGGAATTTTAATACAATCAAGCATGTTAGAATTGACTAACACTGAATGTAAGTCAGAGTGGCGTGATAATAAAACAAATCTTCTATATATAATCACAAATATTAAATTGGAGCATTTCATAAGGTGGACAAGTAATACTTTCATAAACCTGTGAGTTACAATGCAAATGCAATCCAAACTTGTGTAATAAAGTGGTCATTCTGGTTTATTTTACTGTTTCTGGAAGGAACTTTTTTTTTTTTAATCAGGTAAGAGCATTTGCATTATGTTTCACTTTTGCAGGTCGCTTTGATAACATCTGCAACAACGTGGTTAATGCTGACCTCTTAACCTCATAGCAGTCATGATATATACCTGTTTTATATGTGCATTTATTCTCTTTAGTGCACCAGGTGGAGCTTGCTCTTAAGCTGGACAAATATTGTTGCCTCTACTCTGTAAAGACAGCTTCACTATGAATAATCTGCAGTAGCCAATTCAGCTTTATCTCTATGAATAATGTTTATAATTGCACTTGATTTATTTATGTACATCCTGATACATACATCCTTCTTTGGCTCTAGAAATTATAGTGCCCTATATGTTCCCCTTCCTTGATAAAACTTAAATATGAAATGTTAGAAAACACAGTTTGCAAGACCATGCTCTTCAGAGGAGGAAGGATTTATAGCCTTCTTAAGAAGAGGCAGACAGCATAGCTTATAGCATCACGAAGTCCAAGGATTCACAGTAAAACCTTTCCTGAACATGAATAGAGGAGATTCATATTCAGATTGTTAAATGATTAATGATGACGAAAGCATTCCATAGGAAGAAGATTTAAAAGATTGAAAGGGCTTCTTTTGGAGAAAGAATGCAGAGGATAAAAAAGATACATATGTTAAAAAAAAAAAAAAAAAGTAATATTGTGGAGAAGATAATTACTTTTGTTGTGTGCGAATGATCTGTATTTCTAGAACAGAAAAAAGATTTAATGAATTTTAGAAAAGGACATGTTTAAAATAATAACTGTAAATACTTGGTTTTTTTTAAAAAAAGGTCTAAGAATAATTGATTTTGCGATTGTCATAGATTTACTGAGACCTAGACATAAATTGATGCCAAAAAGCCTGCACGGCTGAACCGTGTCATTCACAAATGATTCCATTTCTTTTTTTTGTTTTAATCTGGCATAGTCACCCTTACATTTAAAGATAAAGTCAACTATTTGCTAGCACAATTTTTTTTCCATCAAGATGTTACCTTTGGAGGCAAAGTCACAGCTTGTTATTTTGTTCTGGAAAAATAGTTGTTGTGTTCCAGAGATATTCCTATGACATCCCTGCCAAGAAATGATTTGTCTGTGAGGTTGCAGCTTGGTCGGGTAGCACATAAAAGGGAAGATGCAAAGAATGTATTGCAGCCCCTTTTCATCTTAAAATTTTCACTTGTTTATGTCTTTATGATGCAGGCAGCCAGATTTTTGTCCGTTTCTTGCTATTTACTGTGCACCTCAGATCCAACCACGTGCAAAATAAATCACTGCTGGTGCTTAATGGAAGGTCAGCTGAAGGTGGTAAAGTGGACTTTAACTGCACGAGGTATGCGTTTGGGAGATAGAATCTGGGTGGCAAAGATTTATATCCGGAAAAGGAACAATTTGAAACGAAAAACTATTGCTGTGGAGAACTTGAGCTTTGAACTGTTTGCTGTTGTAATTATGGTGCTGCTAAAAAAATCAAGCAAACAAACAAAAAAGAACCTAAAATGAAAACAACTCCACAATTAGAATATTATAATAAAGATGTGCTTTTTTTTTCAACTCTAAGATGCATTTACTTTTGATTAAACTAGTATTCACTTTCGAGCTCAAACTGACCACATAAAGCATCATGCTTATTGTTCAAAAATTGAAGAGAAAAAAATTGAAGAAAGAGAAAATAAAAATAGTTCTGAAAATTTGAACTGTAGTGATTGCTGTTGCTCCCTCTATAGCTGCATGCAGACCTTTGTCAGGAACACAGGAATCTGGTTTACAAAAGAAGGCATATTAGTAAGAATAAATATTGTTGTGGAGACCAGCTTTAGGGCAGGTAAGACTGCATTGGGGAGGGGATCTGCAGCAAAAAGAGCCAACAAAAAACTCTTTTGGGGGCTTTTTGAAGCCGGGAAAACCCCCCTGCTTGTGCTGGGGGGCTGTCAGCTGGAGGGA
>VWZK01019610.1:0-32456 GCA_013396935.1 Baryphthengus martii
CCCGCCAGCTATCCAGCCCTCCGCCCCAAAAGACAGGAATCCAGACCAGCACCACCAGCGATCCCCTCAAATCACGTACAAAGGAAGAAAGAGGCTGCACCCGTCTCCCAGACCCCGCTTTCCCTGCTCCAAGCAGGCTCAGCCACCCACGGCAGCCAGCAGGAGCTCGGCCCGGCCCGACACGCCCCTTATATAGGGGCAGGGCTCAGGGCGGTACCACCCTCCCATTGGCCGGCTCTCTTATTTCTCCCAGCTGGGGCCCCTCACAGCTGATTGTCCTGCAGCTGCTGGTGACAGCTGATCCAAACCCGACCCGTGGGGGACGCCGTGGGGATGCCCACGTGCCCCCCAGTCAGGCCACTGAAGAACGCCAGAAGATCAGCGGGTGGATCGGGCCGCCAAGGTTGCGGTGCCTCGGGTGGGTTTGCCTCGGGGGCGGAAGGGTGGATTCTTTACAGCCTGGTGGGCTCGTGACACCTCCGGTCATCGAGGAAGCGATGTGACGCCTAGACGGGCTGGAGATGGAGGCGTGGACCTGGCCGTGGACGCTATTGCAGAGGTCATCCAGGACCGCGAAACACGTGATGCGACGGCTGGAACAGAATAAGGGGTGACTAACGTCCTGGGTTGGGGTTCATTATCCCCAGCAGCTGGTGGCCCGAGGGGGTGGGAGGGGCCACAGCCAGGATAGACAACCGAGCCGGCCAATGGGAGAGTCGATACCACCCTGAGTCCTGCCCCTATATAAGGCGAGGGCTGGCCCAGGGTGCCTGTTTTACCCCTCGCTGCAGTGGGTGGCTTCAGTGTGGCTGGAGCAGGGAAAGCGGCACCTTGGACACAGGTAGAAGCTCTCCCTTCTTTGGCTATTACCTGTTTTGTACTGTTGTTTTCTTCTTGCGTGGTCCTGTTTTTGTCATCTGTCCTTGTGTTAATCCACAGAATCCTGTCTTTTTTGTTCCTCCCGAGCTTCCTTCCCATCCCCCAGGAGGGGATGTGGAGGAGACGCGAAGCAGCGGGAGAGCGGCTGCAGGGGTTTAGCTGCCAGCAGAGACTAAACCACACCACCACCCCCGTCTGTATCTCCAGCCACTGAAGGAAGGAGGATCACTAACAGGTTATTTTATAACTTTCTGGGCTGTTACAACAGGGCCTTGACGGGCCATCTGTTGTTGTCCTGACCCTTAAAATCCGCAGAACTCTTCCAAGAGTAGCAATTGCTGTTGCTGGTTTTCATTCCTTGGTTTCTTTTTTTTTGTCCTAGGAGACTGGGAGTGTGAGTCAGCTCAACCCACCAATGAGATGCATCAGATAGATAGATAAAGGCCGTGCAGCGGGAACATCCCACTCCAACCTTCGGGGCTACCTGGAAAAGGACCTTCATCGAGCAGAAACCACCTTCCCACCAACAACCAGTCTTCTCTCAAATGCTGCCCATAACACACCGGGATCTCGGGAGCCATCAACATCCAACGAGCTCAGCGCTAAGCCTCCTTTCTTGATGCCTACATGATAGGTTGTCCATCTGCTCCCTGCCAATCCGCTGTGTCCTCACGTGGTGGGAAAGCGGTTGAGTGGGGCTGGAAAAGCAACCACGGGCACTCGGAGGAGAGTGAGGCAGCCAGGTAGGTCATGGCCGGAACAAATTAATAATCCTGGGAAAGCAGAAGGGAACCTGGAGAAAGATCCAGCTCCGATCAGGGAGCTGCAGGGGCTGGCTCTGTCCACAGGCTTTTTGGACCTTCCTTGTCTTCCTCCTCACTTCCCACTCCCCATTTCCATTTGCTAATAACCAATCCTTTGCATTTCTGTGTCCCCAGCTTTTTAAGAAGGGCTCTTCACACCTCTGGCAGATACCGCTGCCAAATCTAGGGGCAAAAAAGCAGGAGGGATTTGCACCACCAGCCTTAGGACCCTAACTTCATGGAGACAGCCCCGAAGCACCTCTAAGCCTGTGATGAAAGCTGAGGAAAACGTGTTACTCGAACCGTTTGCGTAAGTGCCTTTCTCATTTGTGCCTTTTTCTTTCCATTTCTTAATTGAGACCAACAAGCCAAGACTGTAAAAAAGAGGCTTTGGGAACCTGTGTGCACAGGAAGAAGGAAAGTTCCTTTGAATGGAAATGGAGAAGCCAATTTCAAAAGTCCACTTTAAATGGTGGTCTTTGTTCGATGGGTTAAACACCTCATNCGGAAGGGCTGGTGGAACGCTGACTGGACCTAGGACCATAAGGACGCCTTGGACCCGTGGTGGTAGCTATAATCCTCTTTCCCTCTCTTTACCTTCTTTCTTCCCCCCTCACTCTTTCTGTCTATCGCATGCCGCTTTGCGGGCAAGAACAATAAAGTTGCCCTGTTTGATTGAAGTATAACCGCTTGGCGTGGTTGCCTTGACTTTTTTTTGCGCTTTGAGATCACAGCAAACGAACCATCACGCGTCCACTGAGTGGACTGTGACAACTCGCCACTGGCAATTACCCCACTCACCCTGCTTCAGTTCACAAAACTAATGTGTGCTGAAGGCTGTTGGTCCATATTATTTATGAGCTAATAAGCAGGAGATGCCACAACTTCCAGGGCAAGTGTGGCAGGTGGCCAGAAGCAAGTTCCAAGCCCCTAGGGAAGGAGAGGACCCCAACTCCATGATGCCTCATAGAGCTGAAGCTTTGAGCATGGAGATTTTGGGGAGGAGTGCTCACTTGCAGGGATGGATGGCAAAGCATGAGAAGCTGTGACATTGCTCTGAGGTTTTCAGAGACTTGGGTCACAGAGCAAGGGGTCTGGTCAGTGCCCTGTGCCCAGGCTTCATGGGCTCTGTACAGCAGCTCTGCCTGTACTCAGCAGGACAGGTGGTTCTTGGGCCCCTATGGTGCCTGTGTGCCCCCGATGCATGTTAACCAAATCATCACTGACTGTGAAGGCTGGACAAGTAAACCTCCCATACCTTCAGCACTCCCCCTCCCTCTCCTGAGCAGCCCCTTAGTGCTCCATCCCAACACTCCAATTGTGGGACCCAATCCACCAAGTATCACTAATAGTTATGGTATCACAGCTCAGGAGCTGACCAACACTCCCCATGAGCCTTGCCACCCTCACACCCCCCTGCCCACCCTATCACAAAGGGCCCTCCCTTGGGCAGGATCCCACATCAAACCCCCTTTGCTCTATCAATCAGGCCCTTCCTGATGACTGCTCCCACTCCCCCTCCCAGCCTTCCCCACAGCTGCAAACAGCCCCTCACCTCAAAGAGCCCCCTTTCCTCATCACAACATCTTTCTACTCCCTGCCACAATCCCTGCTCTTGTGACACTCTGCTATAAAGCACAGGCCCACTGCCCTCCTCCAGCCCTGGGCTCTGACACACCTTGTATACACAGGCACCCTGAAACCCAGGCTCCCCACCCCTCCCTAGCCCTGGGAGGCCCTGCTGCCCTCTGCCCCTCGCCGTCGCCGGCACACAGGACCACGCTGCTTACCAAGGATTACAACACTTTATTTCCACGCAGCCGTTTCACAGAGTACAAACACAAGACAAGACACCAACACAGACAGCCCCCCCTACACCCACCAGCACCCCGAGGCCGCTCTCTACTCTTTTGCCACGCACCCCGACACCTCCCCACACCCACGCACCCCGACCGTGCTCTCACCCTCAGGAAACTGCAGCACACCACACAAACCCAGGCAGGAATTCCATCCTTCATGTCTCTGGCTTTCACTACTGCCTGATGGAAAACACCTCTTTTCAAACACTGGGACCAGCTTGTCACCACTGCAGCACTCTGACGGGCTTCCCAGGACACACTTGGCCCTCAGCCACACACCTCTGCTCCAGGGAGCCAGAGGGTGAGGCGCTCCCAAAGTGTCACCACATCCCACAACAAAAGCCTGGCACTCCAGCCCGCGCCGCAACACCTACCTCTGGCTGAGTCCCTGCACTCGGGAGACACCGGCAGCAGCTCCCAAGGAGCGTGGAGACCCATGGCCAGCCCTGCAAGGGGACGGCGCGTGCTCCAGCCCACCCCCCCGGTACCAACAGGGGTGCTGGTCACCTACAGTGCCTGCTACAAAGGAAAGCCTGAGAAAAAGCTGCAAAAACTCCCTCAAGTCCCACATCTGTGCCAAAAACCCCCCAAATTCCACATCGATGTCGGTGAGAATCCAGCTCTGCTGCACTGTTGCTGCGCCTGCCACCTTCGCATCATGTCCTCATCCAGTCTCTCCAGGTCAAGTCCCTCTCTGGCCTCCACGCAGCAGGATGGGTGGGTGGCAGCTTGGCTGCCGTGGGGGTGCCGTCTCCTACCCTACAAAGACTCAGGCTGCCACAAGAACAGTACTTGGCTGGGCGGCGGAGCCACTCCTACGAGGTGAGGTCCCGTAGAGCTGAGCACAGCCACAGCTGGGCTGCCACCAGAAGGGTCACTTGGGCACGGTGCTCCCCTGAAGAGCTGGAGGCTGCCAACACAACAAGACCCAGGTGATTTGGGGCCCTGGCCCACGCACGGCAGACACCTCCCTTCTCCCTGAGATCAGGCATCCTGCAAACTGCACAGTCCCACTCTCCCAGGTAGCACCATCTCATAGCTGGGCTCCCCGTCCACAAACACCTTAGGTGGCCTGCAGGAGCTACCCACGACCTCTACTCTGCCTGGCTGCTGCACCACATCAGGCTACACACCATCACCACCCCTGCAAATGATAGTCTGCCAAGTCCTCGAAGTCTACCATCATCTGCCTCTCAACCCTTGAGTGCCTTATGCCAGGCACCTCCATCCCCTAGGAAGGGCTCATAGCCAGCTCCCTGACACGCAGCACGTGGCAGCCCCCTTCCCCACACCACACATGGCAGCCCCCTTCCCCACGCCGCTCACCCCTACAGCCCCTCGGCTCCAACTGCCCCTGCACCATCCCCGGTACTTGCCCCTGCAGCTCTTGCCATCTCCTTGCAGTGTCCCCGTCACACAGCTGCACAGGGGTCCATCCACTCGGCTTGTACAGATCTGCTCGCAGCCTCCGTTGTCCTCACACCAGTCTGATCCTGGACACAGAGCACAGAAGGACACCTGAGCGATGCTCCCAGACCCCACGTCCCTGATAGTTAGCTGCCTAAGACCCACACTCCCACACTTCCTGCTACAACAGGGCCCACAAGAGAAGCCCATCGCCTGCCAGGCACGCCCTCATGTCACACACAGCATGGGGACAAGATCAGAGCCCAGCCAGGCTCCCATCATCGCCCATGACTCCAAAGCAGCACCTAGTCTGATGCTCACAACGCCCCAAGGGCCTTCCAGGAGGATGAAGAGGAGGGCAGGGCCACATAGCCAGAAACAGAGGACCCCACGCCACCTTGGGCTCCCGCCACCCACCCTACCATCACACCATCTCCTGTCAGACCACCCACCAACCCACAGGAACAGAAAAGCAGGGTGAACCCCAGATACAGCCCATGCCTGCACCCATCCAACCTGCACCCGCAGGACCCCTGCCCTCACCTCCCAGCCTCCCGAGCGCTTTCTTGCACTTGTGTCCTGATTCCTGCTCAAAGGAGCAG
The DNA here is from genome assembly GCA_013396935.1 of Baryphthengus martii. Classification (NCBI taxonomy): domain Eukaryota; kingdom Metazoa; phylum Chordata; class Aves; order Coraciiformes; family Momotidae; genus Baryphthengus; species Baryphthengus martii. Next base: position 5,551 of record VWZK01019610.1, read on the forward strand.
CCTCTCCCACAGGACACACGCACGGTCCCTTTCCGCGGTGTCCCAGCATCCTGGGCTCGGCCCAGACAAAGCCCCGCAGCCTTCCCCGGGGTCACGCACACTTACGCTTCCTTCTGATCGGTCCCACTGAGAGGATCTGCTCCTTGGACTCCTGGGCGAAGGCGCTGGCCATCCTCGTGTGCTGAGGGCAGTTCTAGGCGGGGATAAACACCACCTCCGTCACTCTCAGCCCCTGCCCAGGCCCCCTCCGTGCCCCTCTGGCCGGCACAGCTCCTGAGGGGACCCTGCGGCTGGATTCAGAGAGCACGGATCCCAAGGTGATCTGCCCGCAGCAGGGCTCTCCTCCTGGCACCTTGAGGCACACGCAACCCTCCCGGCATTGGCTGCATCTTCAGCCACCTCTCGGCTGGCGAGTCAGCCGGGCTCGCCATGTGCCACCAGAGCCCTGCAGAGCAAGCAACCCATCCCTCAGTACTTGCCCCACTCACTATTTTACAGGAGTATTTCTCTGAATCACAGAGCGAGACGGCGCAGTGGAGGTGAACTTCATCATAATCCCCGATGAACTTGAAGACGGTGACATGGAAGCGACACGTCAACGACACGCCGTTCTCCTCTATGCCAATGGTGTTGTCCTTCATGTTCTGGCACCTGCACAAAGCACTGAGATTCAACCCAGGCCTCCCACACACAGGACCCTCCCCTGAGGGACACTGTTCGCCCCTGTCCCCATAAGATGCCTTGCCCCAGGTCTCTCAGCAGCACACATATCTCACCATGCCCTCCAGGTGAGGTCATTGTGCCCTGCCTCCGCAGCATGACCTCTCCACCACTTCCAACTTCACTGTACTCCTGCTTCCCAAGATGCCTTCACCATAATCCACACCCTCCTATCTCCTGCGGACACCCTGGCACCCGCAGCCTCACTGACACGAGGAAGGCCACTCCTCTCCACCACCAGGACTCCACCACACAGGGCCTGCAGCTACCTCTATGCTAAGTGAAGGAACTCCTGCACTAACAACACAAGCTGCCCTCTTCTCCAGCCTTTCAAGCTCTTGGTCCACCGTCTCACTGACCAAGAGGTCCCCCTTCCCCAACCAACACCACCACCCCTTTAAGCACCTTTTCCAACAGACACAATGAAAAACAAGAGGGCATGTGTGGCCAACTGGTCCACGGTCACTCACCCTCCCTCGATGATGAAGTAGCGCAGCTTGTCATTGCTGTCCCGCGAGGGGGTCGCGTAGCACTTGTTCAGCATCAGGATCAAGTGGTTGGAATCTGCCCCGACGACAAAGACCCCCACGTAGAGCACGTCACGGGTGGTGAGCACCACCTCGCCCTGCCGGTAGGGGTGCTTGTAGGAGGAGTTCTTGTACAGGGCCATCTTGGTTGTAAAGCTATCTTCCTGCATTGGCACCATCAGGTTAATCACACTAATGAGGACACAAAATTATCAGCTTAGAGGAAAGGCTACAAAGTGCCAACTCAGCACTTCGTTTTGGACCCTCACTCCTGCACCCATGAAATAAGAGAGGCCACAGAGCTCGCTCTCGCTCCTACCTGAGCATCGGCCGGACGACTGAATCCAGGGAGATCTTGATGTCTAGCTCATAGGCACAGGAAAACTCCACATTGATGGTCCGGTCCCGGGTGATGATGTTGCCCGTGTTGTTGGCACTCTCAATCCACACCGTGTTCTTGTACACTATGTGCGTGCTGTTTGACTGCAGGAAGAACACCGGGCATCGCTTGAGACGGGCCACCTCCGTTCCCCTGCTCCCAATGAACACCTTGGCCCCTAAACAAGCTGCATGACACCAAGGGCCCCGCTGCCCCTCCGCCACCTCTGGCCAGAAAGGGTACGGTACGGCAGGGCTAGGAACTGCTGGGCAGCATCCTTACTCTGCAAGACTCGTCTCTGTTTTCCCTGGGTCCCACCCCATGAAAGCACCTCCTGAGCATCGCTCACCTCTGCTCCCAGTCCCACATGCTCCATGCCCCAGCTCACCTGCACCAGGTTGCCACAGTTGCCTTTGGTGTTGTTGATCTAGAAGGAGATGAAGTCCTCTCCCTCAATGCCAGGACAGTGGCGGTCGTTGACCCGCACCCCCTCACGCTCGAAACCCAGCTGGAACAGCTTGCATTTCGAAATGGACACCTCCATTTGGGCAGCTTTGCAGGTCACCTCCGCATCAATGATGTCATGAGTAGCTACAGAAGACAAGACAGCTTCAGGTCATCACAAACAGGCTTAGGTCGTCAGCTAGCCCAGCCCTTCTGGGCTAGAAATGGGCCAGGACTGTCCCCTGCTGCACACCCTGCCCATCTGACATCCCTGCTGCTCCACTGCTCCCGAGCCTGAGACGCCCATAACGTGCTTTCCAGAAAACCTGCTCCCATATGGTGGCAAACCCCCATCTCAGCAGAGGTGCTGGCCCTCAGCACCTCCCTTCCCGAAGCCCCAGCTGTCCAAGGGCCTAACGCACGCCCATGCCACTCGGCACCGACCCTGCGACCGGCACCAGCGGACTCACTGTTCCCGTAGGGCGGGGGCTCGATGCAGCCGCACAGCTCCCCGCCGTTGTCCAGCTCGCAGGTGCGATTCGGGCAGTCGGCGCCCACACAGGGATCTTCCACCACTCCTGCTAAAGAGCACAAGACGGAGCACAAAGATGATCTTTACCCCCAGACCACGGGAATCCTCTGCCCCGGTAGCCCCTCTCCCATCGGTCGGAGTCCCGATGGAACGTGTCTCCCCTCAGCCCGGACAGCCCTCGGCTCCCTTACAGCAATTCTCCTTCTCGATCCACTCGGTGCCCAGGATGCCGAAGGTGCGGCAGGCCTCGCCGTAGGCGGCCAGCGAGCCGCACAGCTGGACCTTCTTGTGGTTGTAGCAGCCGTCCAGAAAGCAGGACTCGTAAAAGGGCAGGGGGTCCAGGAGGCCGTAGCAGGGCTGGAAGAAGCCTTTCATGTCCGTCAACTTCAGGCAGTAGCTGTCGCTCTGCAGCTCCTGGATCTGGACGTTGTCGCAGGAGGCGGCGTACTGCGAGTACTGCAGCTCGTTGCAGCTGTGGGCACCGGACACGTCACGGGGGCTCCTGGCGCGAACGGTCCCATTCCCGCTCCTGCCCGGCGGGGAAGGGCCGTCCGACCGCTCACCTCTTCTGCATGCCATTGGTCTTCCAGCTCTGCGCCAGCACCACGCTGCTGACCGCCGGCTTCCCCCGCAGCGTCGCGTAGTCGTCCGTCCGGTCGCCATTGAAGTTGCCGCAGAGGCCGCACACCTTGTTCTGCAGCCGCTCCCCGATGGTGATTTTGATGACGTTGAAGCCGTTGTAGCGGATCTGGATGTCAGGGCCGGAGTCGATGACCAGGAAGCCCTCCTGGCTGAAGATCTTTGTGGAAAGCCCCGTGACGAAGGGGATGCTCACATAGCTGCCGTTCACCTGGCGCAGGAGAGGACACGAGGCTGACGTCCCTCCCATCCCCTCTGCCTACAGAGGCGAGTGTGAGCTCCCAACAGACAGCTCCACAACTGCCTCCTGCTACCTCAGTGGTGACGGCAAACCACCTTGTCTTCGGCAGGTGCTGGCACATCCTCCTCCTCCTTCCAGACTGATGGATAACTCTGAGCACACCACCTCCCTTAAATGCTCACACAAGGCTCCTCCACAGAGGGAATCCTACTTATGTGCAGAGTTTCTAGGCTGGGGCTCATCACTCACCAGGAAAGGCTGTGCCCTTCAGAGACCGAGTGACACCACAGCCATAGCCAGGCCCGTGAACCACTCCACCCTGAAGGACAGCTTCACCCACACCACCGAGAGGTGGACAGGTAGGCAACTACAAACTCCCAGGCTGCGGACAGTCTTGCCTTCTGCCAGCCCTTTTGTCCCAGTTGGCATCCCTACGTAAAGCCTAAGAGATGATGGCCACATCCTTCTCCCATAGACCCACCTCAACTTGGACACAAAGCCACCAACAGAGCCTTCCAGGGCTGCCTGAAGGAGGTGGACGCCCCTGACGAGACCTTACCCTGACAGTGTTCCTGTCACTGATGAGGATCTGCTCCTCGTTGATGTAGAAGTAGACAGGGGAGATGATGGTGAGGTTGGGTGAGGACCACTTGTCAAAGTTGATGATGAGCTGGAAGGAGAAGTCGGGCAGCTTCTGGCAGATGGTGGAGAGGACGAAGGCGCAGTTGGCGGGGAAGCGGAGGAAGGCCCCGTCGAAGGTGCGGAAGACCCCGCCGCCTGCTGCCAGGCAGAAGGAGCTCCTGGTGCTGAAGCAGCCACGGACGCCGTTGCGCAGGGCGCACTCCTCGTCCGACTTGCAGTGCCGTGGGTCGCACTGGATGAGGTTGCGCCGGAAGCAGCGGCACCGACGGGTGCAGTCCCCGTTCCAGAAGAGCTGCTTGGGCTGAAAGAGGGACCCATCAGGGGCCAGCAGGGCCAGGGACTCCCTGCCCTACCTTCTGTGGACGCTTGGGCCAGGGTTTATGCCCCGCTATAACAGCAGCAATGCCACCAGCACAACACTCTGCTGAATCAAACACCCAAGAAACATCCAATAGCTACAAATAAGTAAATTTCAGGTGTGTTGTGGTTTAATCTCTGCCGGCAGCTAAACACCCTCAGCTGCTCGCCCACCGCTTCCTGCACACCCCACACTGTGGGATGGGCAGGAAAATAGGGAGAAGAAAAGAGGTGAGACCCCAGGGGTTGAGATAAGGACAGTTCACTAAAACAGCACAAAGACAGAAGAAAACAACAGCACTAATGAAATCAGAGACAAGGGCAGTGAGCGGCTCTACCTGTGCCCGAGATGCTGCTCTCCCTGTTTCTGACCATGAGCTGAAACAACAGGCTGCAGCGAGGTGAAAGCAGGCGCCCCTGCCCCGGTCCAGCCCTCCCCTTATATAGGGGCAGGACTCAGGGTGGTATCGACTCTCATTGGCTGGCTCGGTTGTCTATCCTGGCTGTGGCCCCTGCCAGCTGCTGCTGGTGACAATTAACCAAAACCCAACCCAGGACAATGGGAGCCAGTAAATCCAGCTTGTGTGGAATACCTAGAACAACGTGGTCATACAGTACTGGACTTTGGCACTCACCAAAGCCAGTCTTCCCAGTCACCACCCTTTCTTCCCCTACTCTGCCAGTTCCCTCCCATGCCTGCCTGACATCTGAGTCACTCTCACCCAATTGTCATGGGATGATTTTGCCAGACAGAAGGATGTAGTATGCAGCACACCGTGGGAGGATTTCCCAATCCCCTCTACCCCCAGTATCCCCTAGAACCACGAGACCCCGGAGCTGTTGCTGTATCATCCCTACCCTCACTGACAACCACGATTTCCACCACCAGCGTGGTACTGGGCTTTCTCTGTATGGAGCTGGAGTCTTACCAGCTCCGCTTTTCCACTCCTCTAGGCGATACCACTGCTCTCTGCCAGAATTCCTCAGACTGGAGCTCCAGAAGAGCAGCCGTGTGAGACTCTCAGGCTGGAAAAAACTATTGTGGCAGAGGTGCCTTGGCATGTAAAGCCACCTGACTCGAGTGCACCCCGGTCATCAGATCAGAGCTGGACCCTGGCCCCAACACAAGGATTCCTCCAGCAGGACCAACCATAATATGTTCTGCAGCTCAGAGGAGAACTGGGGACACAACAGCGCAGCTTGGCCCCAGCAAACACCAGCAAACATCCCATGGGTCGTCACCAGGGCTTTGCTGCAGAGCCCGCTTCACCCCTCCACCTCTGCTCGATGCACATCTGCCCGCTCTGCCCCTTGTCCCTTGCACACTCTTGCTTGGTGCAAACCCCACAGAGTTCAAAGCAGCCCTGAAGCACGGCCACGGGCTGGTGGGCACACACGGTGCCGATGAAGGGCCAGACCTGGCCCTCCGGACTGAGGCGGCGACCCTGGGCAAATGGAGCCAACGCAACACCCAGTACCGGCCCAGCCTGACCACCATTCCTGCTCAGGGCACGAGACTTTCCTCAGAAAGAGAGTAGAAAAGAGGCCAGGAGAAAGAACACGAGCTGCCTACCTCGTAGTATTTTCCGTCGGAGTAGCAGCCGCAGTTGTGGGGGAGGATGCAGCTCTTGCCGTTGAGGACGTAGCCGGGGTCGCACTGGCACCCCTCCACGCAGTAGTGGCTGCAGTCGCTCTTCAGCCGGATGGCGGCGCATCGGGGCTGGCACAGGGACACGCAGCTCTCGTAGTGGCTGTTGGGGGGACAGCTGACGGCTGCAGCGTTACCAGGGGACAGAACAGACACAGATTAGCTCCGTGGACAAAACCAACCCGGTGGCCAGCCATGCGTGGGGCCGTAATCCTCACTGCTAGCGTCCCTGGGCAGCTAATGCCCCTGCCAAGGTGGTCGACAGGGACCAAGTGGCCCAGAGAGAGACCAGAGAGGGACCCGGAGCTCACAGCCAGGCAACTGAAGGCAAAAGGCAGCCTTTGTCCCTCCATCCTACTCCGCTTTCCAGCTGTCCAGTCCAAGCTGATCAACGCTTCTCTGTTACTCACCACCGTCCCTGAGCCCCTGCACACCAGTTTCCCGAGAGCCCCTTCCCTGTACCCTCTGCTCTTCCACAAACAAGCTTGCTCACTGATACCAGATTAGTATCTCCCGAGTGAGGGATGCTCGTGCTGACCCCACGGCCTTTGAGGCAGCGTACGGAGCCTCTGTGCTCTCCATGTGGGGACACGGTTCAGGGGACGTCTTTTTGCTGGGCTGCCAGAGCGTGAAGCCCGTGAGGGGCACAACAGGGTGCTTCTTCCTGTGCCCTGCCGGGGACTGTTTCGGACCCAGCGTGTGAGGTGCCAGTCAGTGGCCTCACCACCCCTGGCCTGTGAGAGTGGTGCCTTCTGAGCCGTGAGTTTGCTCGTTAGAAGGAAGAACGAAATAAATTAAATTTTCAGCCTGGTTAGCAAAGACAATTCACTTCCCACCTGATTTGCCAGATAGATCATCTGCCAGAGAGGCTTGTGGTCCCCGTTCTCGGGAGCCTAACTGAACATCGCATCGTAATCTTATTGACAGGAGCGTTAGAGCAAACACGTACTCCTGGCTTTGAAGCTGACTAATTGTCGTGGTTTAACCTCTGCCAGTAGCTAAAGACCACTAAGCTGCTCGCCCACCGCTTCCCGCCCTCCCTCCTGTTGGATGGGAAGGACAATCTGGAGGAAGAAAAAAGTGATGTTGAGATAAGAACAGTTTAACAAAGCAACACAAAGAAAGAAGAAAACGACAGCTGGAGCTCCATGTGGTGCTCTGCAACCTTTCTACGGGGTGTGCTCCAGCAAGTGCTATGGCTCAGGTGGACAATCCCAGGAAACACGTCTAGAGAAGAAGGGCCTGGAGGCAGGGTGGCACTTACAGCAGGACGTGGAGTTCCTCCAGCCGGTAATGGCGATGCCCTGTGTTTGGCACGTGCTGGCGTAATTCTGCAGCCAACTGCAGGCCGTTTGCATGGCTCCTCCGTCGACACACGTGTCAAAGAGACAGTTCTTGTAGAAGAAGCTGGGGTTGATCTTGCTGTGGCATTTGGCGAAGACGCCGCTTTGGCTCGGGATGAGGCTGCAGAGCTGCTGGGGTTTCCAGAAGCCTTCCACCTTCCCGCAGGCGGGGCAGCGGTCACCGCAGCCCACGCGGCAGAACGCGTCCCGCTTCGCCCAGCTCTGGACAAACTCGGCGACGCTGGCGGCCGGCATGCCACCCGCAGCCACCAGGTCATCCTCGGGGTTCCCGTTGTAGCGGCCGCAGAGGCCGTAGGTTAGGTTCTGGAAGGCGCGCGGGACGGTGACCGAGAGGAAGGTCTTCCAGTCGTACACCACCTTCAGCCCAAAGTCGGTCTCAACCACGATGTGAAAACCAAAGGCAAAGATGTTCACTTTGCCCTGGCCCAGCTTCAGGGGCAGGTAGAGACGCTCATCATTGACCTGCAGGGAATGAAACAAAATGCACCATGAGTGGGAGTGAAAATCGAGGCTGCCAAGGGAGGACATGAAATGAGGGCAGCTCAGCACGCCCAGAGCAATGTCCCTGCCAGCCTCACCTCAAAACAAGGAAGCCAAAATGGAAGGCCCACCCCGCACTCACCAGCACGGTGTACTTGTAGGCACGGTGGATGACGATGTTGTAATTGAAGACCTCCACCTCGACTTGTTTGACCCACAGGGCCAGAGAGGTGTCCCGATCCTCATTCCTGGCCGTGACGGTGAATGTCGGGAAAGTGTCCGAGCGCTCTGCCCTCGGCCGGGTGATGGTGGTGCACAGGACCAAGGGGCAGCTGCTCTGGAAGTCGAAAGAGTAGCCGTCAAAAGTTAAGTAGTGTCCGTAGCCAGAGATGATGCAGGAGGCATCTGTGCGGACGTGGCAGTTGTAGAGGCCGTTCTCCTCCAGGCAGTACTCATCGTCCTTGCAGGAGACGTTCTCGCAGTACACGCTGTTGTCGGAGCCGTTGCAGTAGCAGAGGAAGTGGCAGGAGATGTCCATCCAAAAGGTCTGGTTGGTGGCCAGCTGCCGCCCCTCGAAATTGCAGCCGCACTCGCCGCGGGGAACGCAGCGGGTGCCGCGGAGGGCGAAGCCCTCGTCGCACTGGCAGCCCTCCGCGCAGGTGTCCGTGCAGACGGGGCCCGCGGCCAGGGTCTCGCAGGTCTCCACGCAGCTCATGCACTCCTCAAAATGGCTGTTCTCCGGACAGGCGAGAGCTGCAGAGCGACAAACGCAGAGCTTGAGTTCCCAGCCTCATCAGCCCCAGGACAGCAAGAGGTGGGAGAACAGGCAGAAGGTGGGAACAGCGTGAGCAGCGACCGATTTGAGGTTAAAAAGCAAAAGGGGAAACAGTCCCAGCACTTTGCCCGCCGCCAGCTCTTCCCATCCCCTCTGCAACACCTTCTCCTCTCGGCCATCACCCTCCCCACATCACAGCTCTGTCCCGCCACGTGCCGAGCGACACCTCCCGCTGTTTCGGAGGGTACGAGGCCTGGGCTCCCGCATGGCTGGATGCCTCCCTCACAACTTCACGGCAGAGACAGGGGCTGCCTCCCCACCACGTACTTCCACACTGGGGATTTTTCCACATTTGCTTCTGAATTATGAATGTTTTCCCATCAACAACAAGTTTATAGTGACAGCTAAAAAAAAGTGTTATTCAAATTACCCTCTGGTGGTGGCGCACAGCACTGTCAGACACCATCGGAGGCTGCGGAACGCTCCTACGCCGCATCATAAAACTCCCGATGCCTCCTCAAGTGCCACCCTGGAATCACTTCACTGAGAAATCTGTCTCTGCCGGCACCAGCGCCGCTTTGAAACAGCTGCCGGTACCCTGGGCGGTGCTGCCTTGCCTTCGGGCTGGCCAGACACCACATCCCTGCCACAATTCCCCTTCCCCTTCCACGTGCTTTGTGGGAGAGAGCTCCCGATGCACTGGGGCCCCCAAAGCAGAAAGCTCTGCCAGGGGTAGCTTTTTTGCTGGCAAAGCTGATCTCTGATTAACAGGTAGGAAAGAGAGTAGGACAATTGCCTCAGATTGCCAGCCTTTAGGCACCTCTGCCCCCACCCCTTAGTATGACTTCGGAGATCTAACGTTGCTGTTGGCACCGCTGGGTCAGGGGCCTTCCTCGCAAGCAGCCTTGCTGCTATTGAGTGTCTTCTCGTTTGGCCACAGAGGAGCACCCTGTGGATAACGGGTACCCACTGGAGATGAGAGAGGAGGCGGGGGAGAAGGAGTTTGTGCTTTTCAATATCCTTTAAAGAAAAGCTGCTTCACCTCTGTACGGCTGCAAGTTCCTAACAAAAACACTCTCCCCAAAGTGGATCTACATCCCCTTCTCCCTGCCCTGGGTACCAAAAAGCTTTGGTGGACTCACGGCAAAAGCTGTGGCTCCTCCACTGGCCGACGTCCACCTCGGCGTTCTTGCAGGCACCGGCGTAGCGCGCCACCGAGTCGCACAGCTCCGACAGGTTGCCCCCGCTCTGGCACAGGCGGAAGAGGCACGTCCTGTAGTAGGCCGAGACGTTGACCACGCTGTGGCACTCCAGGAAGGAGCTGTTGGTGGGGTCGTTGATGATGCCGCAGTTGGAGCGGCTCCTGTAGGACTTGAGCAGCTCCGAGTTGTTGTTGCAAGCCTTGAGGAGGTCCCCGCACTCCCCGTTGCAGATCTCGTTGAACGTGGTCCAGCTCTCCAGGAAGAGCTCCAGGTTGTCCGTGCACTTGCCCTTGGGCAGGCAGAATTCATCGCTGGCGTTGCCGTTGAAGAAGCCGCAGAGGCCGCCGGTGCAGTTGAAGTAGGCGGTGGAGAGGCGGATCTCCAGGAGGCCCGAATCGTAGTAGCCGATGGCCAGGAGCCCCTTCGACTCCATCATGGTGCCGTTGTCACTACGGTAGATTTCCAGGCGGCCAGAAGGGTGGAAATAGGGTAGCTCCACATCATAACCGTTCACCTACAAGTAACAGGCAGATCGAGACCCGTCAGGGAGAGGAATGCAACTTTGCAGGGCCTTTCCTGCAGGCTGGCCGCACCTCACCGAATGCTTCTTGCCCTGGACTCTCCCCCTCCAAGGCCAAGAACCTCCTTTGAGTGAGGGCATACAGCTTTTTGACCCACAGAGAATGTTTTTCTGGGGGAAAAATAAGTTGTGGGAGACAACTGCGATGTCAGGAAAGCCTCCAGAGCTGACTCAGCAAGCCAACAGGAATAACAGCGCTGTGACAACAGCTTCGCAGGCACCTAAAGGGCCTCCACATAGTGATGGCCCACACAGGCTTCCTCCAAGTGCTGGAGGCCCCAGCCCAGGGGAACAGTCCAGGATCACAGACCCACAAACCCTTGTCCAAAGGGACACTGGATCTCAGCCTGAGCCATCTCCTCCTGCCCGGCCCTGGGGTAGGTCGCCCTGACAGCGGCACCTTTACCTTGATTTCCAACAGGCTGGTGCCTCCCATCTTCACCTCCTGGCCGACTGCCTGGATCCGCACGACATGTGGCCCATTGGGAGCGAATCCGGGCTTCTTTTGGCTGATGTCCACCTCGATGAAGTCCGGTCTCTCCGGGCAAGTCTTGAGCAGCGTGTAAGAGTGCTCCAGTGGATAGGGGAAGGCAACGCCGTCAAATGTCTGCAGCACCTGGTTCTGCCCCACCAAACACAGGCTCTCCCGCTTGGGGTAGCAGCCCCGGTAGCCGTTCTCAATGGTGCAGACCTCTCCTTCGGGGCAGGTGGTGTTAAAACATCTGGCCTCCCCACCCTCCTCGCACTGGCACTCCACCGTGCAGTCCGCCGCCCAGAAAGACTCCCCGATGGCGTAGTAGCGGCCGTCCACATCGCAGCCGCACTTCTGGACGGGGACGCAGCGGTCGGTGCTGAGGACGTGGCCCTCGTCGCACTCGCAGCCCTCGGTGCAGGGGGAGGCGCAGGCCAGCGGCGCCGTCAGGTCCGAACACGTGGCGGGGCAGCTGCTGGCGCACACCGAGTAGTGGCTGAGCTCCGGGCACCGCACGGCCGTCGCTGCAGGCGCACAGAGGAGACAAACAACAGGAGGGCCGTGTTACAGCACAGTTCAGGGTCCGCCACATCTTTCCCATCGACCCACAGCACGGACAACGCCGAGTGACCTGGAAGCCCCGCTTGATGGTAGATCTGGCCCCTCCATTTCCCTCCCATGCCACCCAGGCCATTCCTCTCACACAAGCAATCGCTTCTCCAGAACAGCCCCAGAGCCATCGAGCTCCCCACAGCTCTTTAATGCTGTGAGCGAGAAGGTGGGGTCAAGAAGCGTTCCACTGTCATGGTTTAGGGACTCAAACCAGGACAGCCGCCCGCCAGTCCCGACGCCAACACTCACCGCATCCCGTCTGGCTGCGCCACTCTCCCACCGAGATGCCGAGGCCCTGGCACACGGCGGCGTACGCCTGGATGGCTTGGCACAGGCCGGTGCCGTTATCCCGAGCGCTGCAGAGGTCGTAGACGCAGCTGTGGACGAAGGCGGTGGGGTCCACGACGGCGCCGCACTCCCAGAGGGGCCCGCCGCTCTTNTTTCCAACAGGCTGGTGCCTCCCATCTTCACCTCCTGGCCGACTGCCTGGATCCGCACGACATGTGGCCCATTGGGAGCGAATCCGGGCTTCTTTTGGCTGATGTCCACCTCGATGAAGTCCGGTCTCTCCGGGCAAGTCTTGAGCAGCGTGTAAGAGTGCTCCAGTGGATAGGGGAAGGCAACGCCGTCAAATGTCTGCAGCACCTGGTTCTGCCCCACCAAACACAGGCTCTCCCGCTTGGGGTAGCAGCCCCGGTAGCCGTTCTCAATGGTGCAGACCTCTCCTTCGGGGCAGGTGGTGTTAAAACATCTGGCCTCCCCACCCTCCTCGCACTGGCACTCCACCGTGCAGTCCGCCGCCCAGAAAGACTCCCCGATGGCGTAGTAGCGGCCGTCCACATCGCAGCCGCACTTCTGGACGGGGACGCAGCGGTCGGTGCTGAGGACGTGGCCCTCGTCGCACTCGCAGCCCTCGGTGCAGGGGGAGGCGCAGGCCAGCGGCGCCGTCAGGTCCGAACACGTGGCGGGGCAGCTGCTGGCGCACACCGAGTAGTGGCTGAGCTCCGGGCACCGCACGGCCGTCGCTGCAGGCGCACAGAGGAGACAAACAACAGGAGGGCCGTGTTACAGCACAGTTCAGGGTCCGCCACATCTTTCCCATCGACCCACAGCACGGACAACGCCGAGTGACCTGGAAGCCCCGCTTGATGGTAGATCTGGCCCCTCCATTTCCCTCCCATGCCACCCAGGCCATTCCTCTCACACAAGCAATCGCTTCTCCAGAACAGCCCCAGAGCCATCGAGCTCCCCACAGCTCTTTAATGCTGTGAGCGAGAAGGTGGGGTCAAGAAGCGTTCCACTGTCATGGTTTAGGGACTCAAACCAGGACAGCCGCCCGCCAGTCCCGACGCCAACACTCACCGCATCCCGTCTGGCTGCGCCACTCTCCCACCGAGATGCCGAGGCCCTGGCACACGGCGGCGTACGCCTGGATGGCTTGGCACAGGCCGGTGCCGTTATCCCGAGCGCTGCAGAGGTCGTAGACGCAGCTGTGGACGAAGGCGGTGGGGTCCACGACGGCGCCGCACTCCCAGAGGGGCCCGCCGCTCTTGTTGATGAAGCCGCAGTATTCGGAGGTGAAATAGAGAGACTCGGTGGCGGCGTCGCAGAGGCTGCAGTTGTCCGAGCAGCCGGGCGAGCACTGCCGCTCGGGGTGTGGCACTCGCCAGCTCTCGCCCAGCTCCGGCACCGACAGGGCNACCCTCCTCGCACTGGCACTCCACCGTGCAGTCCGCCGCCCAGAAAGACTCCCCGATGGCGTAGTAGCGGCCGTCCACATCGCAGCCGCACTTCTGGACGGGGACGCAGCGGTCGGTGCTGAGGACGTGGCCCTCGTCGCACTCGCAGCCCTCGGTGCAGGGGGAGGCGCAGGCCAGCGGCGCCGTCAGGTCCGAACACGTGGCGGGGCAGCTGCTGGCGCACACCGAGTAGTGGCTGAGCTCCGGGCACCGCACGGCCGTCGCTGCAGGCGCACAGAGGAGACAAACAACAGGAGGGCCGTGTTACAGCACAGTTCAGGGTCCGCCACATCTTTCCCATCGACCCACAGCACGGACAACGCCGAGTGACCTGGAAGCCCCGCTTGATGGTAGATCTGGCCCCTCCATTTCCCTCCCATGCCACCCAGGCCATTCCTCTCACACAAGCAATCGCTTCTCCAGAACAGCCCCAGAGCCATCGAGCTCCCCACAGCTCTTTAATGCTGTGAGCGAGAAGGTGGGGTCAAGAAGCGTTCCACTGTCATGGTTTAGGGACTCAAACCAGGACAGCCGCCCGCCAGTCCCGACGCCAACACTCACCGCATCCCGTCTGGCTGCGCCACTCTCCCACCGAGATGCCGAGGCCCTGGCACACGGCGGCGTACGCCTGGATGGCTTGGCACAGGCCGGTGCCGTTATCCCGAGCGCTGCAGAGGTCGTAGACGCAGCTGTGGACGAAGGCGGTGGGGTCCACGACGGCGCCGCACTCCCAGAGGGGCCCGCCGCTCTTGTTGATGAAGCCGCAGTATTCGGAGGTGAAATAGAGAGACTCGGTGGCGGCGTCGCAGAGGCTGCAGTTGTCCGAGCAGCCGGGCGAGCACTGCCGCTCGGGGTGTGGCACTCGCCAGCTCTCGCCCAGCTCCGGCACCGACAGGGCCAACCTCCCGTCTGAGCGGAGGGCATCATCCTCAGGATCTTTATTGTAATTCCCGCACAGACCGCACGTGGAGTTGATATATGTGCCCGGAACGGAGACAGAGGCGTAGTGCTGTCCGTCGTAGGTCACCAGCAGGCCAAAGTCAGTCTCCAGGGCTGTGGACAAGCCGCTTTGATAGACTTTTATCGCACCCAGTTCCAGAGAGATGGGCAGGGACACCACCAAGTCATCCACCTGCGGGAACAACACCAGACAACTGAGCCGGCACGTGAAATAGCGGAGCCCTCACACTGAGACATGGACGGGAGCCATACGGCCCCATTACAGGGTTTAAGGACCAGGGATGTGCACAGAAGGACAGCCATTGGTAAGCCGCAGGCATCTGCTACCACTCCTGTCACTCGTGCCTGTTCCCTGAGGGATGTGCGGGGCTCAGCAGTGCCATCCCACACGCTCCAGGCCACCATCATGGTCTTGCCACCGCCTCAGATGAGCCGACCTGGCTAGTTCTCCCCTTTCAGCGGGGCTCTTACCTTTGCTTTCCCAAAGCTGCCCTTGGGGAGGACGATCTTGTGTGAGTAGACCTCCACAAAAATATCCCTCAGCCAGGAGACGGAGGAGCCGCCTCGGTTCTCGTTCTTGGCCTCCACGTTGAAGTAGGGCAGCTGGGAGCCTGACCAGCACTGCCTGGCAAGGAGGTAGGAGCAGGAACCCTGGAAGTGAAAGAGGAAGCCATCGAAGGTGTGGTAATGTGGATCTCCAAACACCACGCAGGTGCTGCTCTCCACTGGCACGCACTGGAAGAACTTGGTCTTCAGCTCGCACGCTTCAAAGGGGCCGCAAGCCATCTCCTGGCAGAAGATCTCATTGTTGAAGTCCAGGCAGCGGCACTTGCTGGTGCAGTTAGCATTGTCCCAGAAGATCTCCCCTTGACGGAGAAACTGTCCTAGAAAGACAGAAAGGGAAAAACCCACACTACATCACTTCTCTACACAGAGGAACAGGCTCTAACTGCACTGTGTCAGTCCTCGGAGGGGTCTGCCAGTCCTGTGACCAAGAGCATCACCAAAGCGTCCTGCTACCCGGCTTCTCAGCCGCTTGCTTTGTCTGCGGATTCCTGGCAAGAGCCACTCAGCAAACCCCCGCGATCAAAAGTGTTGTTTTCAGCGTATGGTGCGTCCCCTTCAAGCCCTCCCCGCGCCACAAGTCCATCGGATGGCGTCAGTGCCGTCAAAAGTCCAGGGTGAGAGCTGCAGCGTGCAGGCTGGCTAATTTGAAGGCTAATCCTTCTGTTATTCCTTCCGTTTTGGACACCCACCGCCCTTGTTCTGCTCCCACATCGCAGGACACGAGCCGTTCACACGACCTTCTCAAAGGGTAAGTCCACTGGTAAATCTCCTGCCTTTTGGAGGCTGTTTCCAGCGCTGTCGCTGTACTTGCGCCATCGTTCAACTTTGTTGCCATCTCCGTAATTCCTCCGCTCTCATTTTGACTGGCAAAGGCCAGTCAAAGAGCAGCTCCGCCATTGGCGGCCCAGGAGCAATTCACTCCCATTCAGAGAGCGCTCATAGCAGTTGCAAAACCAACGAGCTGTTGATAAGTAACTTCCACACCGCACACCAGTGACGACGGGAAACGATGAGTGATTGCACAGCAATAGATGGAGCAGACTCGTGGCACGGCGGTACTAGAAAAGGAGGCAGGTTTGTCTGGTGAGAGACATGAGAGGCAGGGAGAACAAGGGTGGTAACCACCCGTGAGAGTTTCCCTCTCCTCCATCTGGCCATCTTTCACACTTCTCAGGCGTGTGGCTTCCGCCGTGCGCGCTGCCTCAAGTTACCTCTCCTAACCTTTTTGTTCTCTTCCCCGCCTCCTACAAAAAAAGCTATTTTCTGCTACAAACAACATCTCTTAGCAAAGACTGACTTGCAAAGGCTCCTGTGACAACTGTCCTGGTGTGGGGGATTTGGACAAAGGGGTGTCAACAAGCACAGCAGGCCCCCTTGCCTCTAGCTCCTCTTGTGGAGGGTGACCGGCTGTCAACTGTGAAATGCAAATCTACTGGTGGCATTTGTCCTGCCCAGAAAATCTGCTATGCCTCCTCCCGCAGAAACAAGGGAAACAGGACCACACCATCAGCTTTCCTACCTCGGGCACAAGAGGAAATTGCCGTCCCCAAGTCTTTTTTGTTGCCACCATCAGCGTCACAGAAAAGACTCGAGATGACAGCTTGGTGGCATTCTACTCCTGCAAAACACTTGAACTCCATCCGTCGCAGACCTTGAGTTAGGGTCCTGCTTCTGGGCCGCAGAAATGGAGGCTTACAGCAATGTCGTGCTGCTAAGACCCCAGGAAAGAAAGCAACCTAGCACCGATGACAGATTTGTTCACCGATGGTTGAAAGCAACACTGAGAGCAGAGAAGACTTCCAAGCATTTACAAACCCCTCTCAGTTTTCTCAGATCTACCAAGTTGGGGTTCATCTACAGTAAGGATGTGCTACAGATGCTCCTTGTGAGCCAGTTCCAGATGTCTGTGAGTGGGCCAACGTCTCCCCAGGAAAGGCAACACCAACCGTGACAGAGGGCAAACAAGCTGATGCCGGCTTCTTCGCATAGGCTGCCGAAGGTCACGCCCGAACAGGACACGAATGACCCCGCTGACACGAATGACAAAGCTCTCGGTCCACTCTTCAAAGCCTTTTGCCGTGGGCAGACTGACAAACGTCGCTGGAAGTCGGGTGACGACTTTGTGCTACGCACAGAAACTCAGAGACATTCACGGGATCCGAACCCTGCTCGTGTGTTTCTGTCCCTGTAGCTGCAGCTCGAGGAGGTGTCTTGGCTGGTGCCTCTCCACCTTTCGCTACACTGTGCCCTGAAGCTTTCAAAAAAAGCATTGCCCTTTCCCCCTCACCTCTCAGGCTGCAGCCGTTGGCCGGATCTATTTCTCTGCCATCTACTTTGAAAGCCCAGCGCCCGGGGATGTTAACGTTGGTCGTTTCTTCGATGTTGACAACGTCTGGGGTTCTGGAGCCCGGGATGCTAAAGAAGTTGGTGATGTTTCCGCCATTGAAGCCAGCCTGAAACAGAGAGAGCGCAAATTTCGTNTAAGCGCGCGGGGGAAAAGTGACGGGTAGGATTCGGGTTGTTTCAGCCGGTTATCTCCCACTGCCCTATCTTAGCTTGACTCCTCGCCACCTTATCTTACCCGTTTTCCCTCCTGCATTCACATCCTACAATACTCCTAACGGTGGATTACATCCAAGTCAGCCGAGTATATTATGCGCTTCGCTTGGCTGCCAAATCCCCTCGCTCCCTGCTCATCCCGCTGCTTGTGCTCTTCCTTTCACTTGAAATGACTCCGCGTTTCCAATCCCCAAAATTCCAGATACATCCAGGCCCCAGGCACGAAGGACAAGCTTTGCCAGCCGGCAAGGGCAGCACAGCCCCGAGCTCTGTCCTTCTACGGTTGTGCAGAAAGACAGAAGAGGCCTCTCCCCTTGACACATCCCCTCTATCTGTGCAGATCCAGCAGCAGAGATCATCACTGGGAACTAACAGCCAAGCACTTCTCCCAGCTTTCCACGTTTTCCTGTCCTTTCCATCCGTGCCTCTTCCAGACCACTCTGCACCAGCGCTGTGCCGTGATAAACAACTGCTCCTCCTGCCTCTGAGCGAGCAGGATTTTAGTGTTGGGTGCCCCTCTTTCAATTATTCGAGAGCAACGGCAGAAGCCCAGCTATCTGTGCACTGCAAACCGTGAACCCAGAAACAAACACCAAGTGACATAGGAAAGCCCACTGGGCAAACCATCCTCCTGCTAGGAAGCATCAGGGCTTATCCTGCCAGAGAACCCTGAACAGCACAAGGGGAGAGAGTCAAGCTGTTCCGTGTTAACGGCAGGTCACACCTGCTCATGCCCCCAGGGAAAATGCCAGAACCAGGAAGCTGTGGGTCACTTTTTTCATTCTCTTACAGCAACTAATCAAACTAGCAGTTTGATTATCAGTACAGAGGTGAGCACCAGCACCTGGGGGTTGAGGCGAAGACTCCAGGGCCGCACTCAATCCTTGTGTGCCACAAAGGATCTCACTTCCAAGGCAAATGAAGCTCTTGACACGAGAAATCTTGAGAATGGAGGCGAAGCAGCCTGTATGAGCTGTCAGGGAGAGCGAGAGGCGTGGGCACAGCTGCCTCACGGCAGCTGCAAATGGCACAGTTCATACCGGGGCAAGGGGGGAGAGCGAGCTAATGGGAAGCCTCCGTTTCCACTCCTGCGTCCTTTCCCTGGCATTCTGCCTCCTGCATCTGGTTTCCTCTTCATCACACTTGCTCACCTTTGCCAAGTCTTTCCCCACGACCATGAAATTAGAAGGCACAAACAGATAAAGGCAATATCACCAACTGCACAACAACTTCTCGATGGTGCAACAAACCCCACTCTGGTGAGGAGCCTGGGGGAGGGCAGCGGCAGCTGACCTGGTCCCGGCGGGTAGAAGACGGCCAGCACTTCTCATCGGGAGCGCTCAACACGAAGGACAAGCATTTCCCTGTTGGGTGCTCGCAGCACCCTCGCTGCCTAACAAGGGAAACCGAACCCGTTCGCTCGGGCGTCACCGAGTCAGTAACCGCAGCGTCCCCGAGGCCACATTTGCAATATTGTTTTCTGCAGCTTTTCTGCATTGCGATGAATTTCCTGCTTAAGTTGCACCGTTGCTATTCCACGCGCCAAGCCGGAGCCCTGGCCGCTGCCGAACAGGAAAACTGCTCTATAACAAAATAAATTACATTGTGTTGCAAATGTAATTCTTCAGGCAATACACGAATCTCTACATTGCTTGCTGTCTACAAATATATATATATATCTATACACACACACACGTGGTGGTTTTTTTTCTGCAAGCACTGCCAGGACTGGCGAAAAATATGCATTAAATCTGGAGCCTCTCTAACAAATGGAAAAGAGCAGAACTGTTTATCAGAGTCAACTCCTCCAGACAGAAGCAGCCAGCTTTTGGCACTCACAGTGCACAGGCTAATCCTAAACAACCCTTTCCCCAAGCAGTAGCAGGGATCCCTCGCTCGCCCGAACTTCCGCACGAGCTCTGCCTGTGACACCTCAGCGGTTCGGCACCGACCTCTCCCGACATCAGCTGCGGTCAGAGCTCACAGGTTAACCAAGTATTTAAAAGCTGTTCATGCCTTGAAAACATCACACTGTCACCACCCTCATCGAGATACGACTCACATGTTTATGGGCAGGTAACAGAGCTACCGTGGCCGAGTCTCTAGCGTGATACTGGGCAGACTGGATCGCTCTCCCCGTGCAGACGGGTCAGTTGTCGTCGTAAAAATGCTGTCTTTGGTCTTCCTCTTACTATCTCAATATCCACACACGATTTCATAGCAGCTGTTCAACCCTTTTCTACAAGCTGCCCTCATGCCCTCTTGGATCAGCGCTGCAGAGAAAGCTTTTCAGCCTCTGCCACAGAAAAGGCCGTCACAATTTGAAATGAAAAGGTGTTTTTTTTTTAACAAGTAAATACAAATTAAAGCTCCCGTTTTCTCTTTCCTATCTCCAACTCCTTAGAGAGCGGACGACTTCCAGTCTCACATCAGGATGGAATGCAAAGCACTCCCCTTATTCTCTCTGCCATCCCCGGGCCCCTCTCGAGAGGAGCCTGCTCTGTGCGCACCCCAAGCGCACGCACCTC
This sequence comes from Baryphthengus martii, assembly GCA_013396935.1. Lineage (NCBI taxonomy): Eukaryota > Metazoa > Chordata > Aves > Coraciiformes > Momotidae > Baryphthengus > Baryphthengus martii. Next base: position 25,518 of record VWZK01019610.1, read on the forward strand.
GGCTCGCTCAGGCGCTGTGCACGCACTGAGGCTGCTTTTGGCACCGGGCTGGCTGCTACTGGGTGCCCAACACCCCAGCCGCAGCACTGCCACGATAACGAGCCTTCAAACAGAATCACACTTTATAAACTGGAGGTGCAGGAACGAGTGGGAGCCTTGAGTGGTTTATATCATGACAGAGCTACAGATCATAAAGGAGCTGAAGTCCTGACATAAAAGGCCTTTCTTCCAAGGCCCCTGTAGCCCCCTGCACAAACAGCTCTGTTTTATCAGTGTGCAAGAAAAGCAAAGTGAAGGTTGTGTATCACCATACGGAAGAAAAATGAAATTTGCATTTGCATCTAATAAAAAACCCACCACATTATGATCAAGCTGAAAACTCCTCACTGGTGTCGGAGCCTCGTTCAGCCGTGCTGTCTACAAACACTGAAGAGGTGACGCTTTCTCTGGAGATCTGAGAGCAGAGAGTGACTCACCGGTGCTCCCACAAGGGGAGAATGGAAGGACCATAGCGCTCCTCTGATCAAAAGCAGCGGCAACACGAAGCGACTCACTCGATTTTACACACCAAGTTATAGATACACACAGACATACACTCAACCATCAAACACCACCCGTCCAGAAGCACAGCTGATGATCGTTCTTACCGGAGTCGTGCTACTTCCTCCATAGAAAGTGACTTCCTCCCAGGTGACAACAAAGATCCAGATGGCAGAAAAAGCGGACATGTCTTTGAAATGCTTGTGGACATCTTTGGAGGCTCTCCTCAGCAGCTCGGGGTCCGTGCTCTCCCTGTAGTAGATTTCTCCGCGGATGCCGTTGTGCACGTCCGCCCAGAAGGGCGCGACGAAGGCCCGGCCGTCTGTCAGGGGGAAGGCTTCTGGCGTGAACTGGCTGACGAGCGCATTGAAGGAAATCACACCGTTGTTGTTGACCTGCAAAAAGAGACCCACTTGTGTCTGAGCTCCTGCTCCACAGGCAGCAGAAAGTGGCTGGTTTGTCAGAAAACACGGGGTGAACAACTTTTGGGCAGAAGGTAATCTATAATAACGGCAGCTGGTGAGACAGCCTGACCATCTAGGCAGAGATTCAACTTCATCCGACCAGCGGTGGCCAAAGGCCAAGTGCAGGAAACCCCAAGTGGCACAAACCCCAGAAAAGTCTGCAAAACAGGCCTCCTACACACTTGGGATCTGGCCCCTCTTTAAGATGCTCAGGTAAACCTTCTCAGCCCAGCCTGGAGGAGTCAGTGTCCCCTTTGCCAGGTTCTTGCTGTGCCATCACCTGAGACCAACGGCAGCCTGTCCTTGTCTCAGGCACCTACATACAGGTCCAAACCATCACTTGTTTTTTAACTCCCCTACAGGTCTCTGCACATTCTTGTTTCTTGTCAAGCAACAGGAATAATGTTCCTTGTGTCAAGGCCTTCGCTTTGCTGTACCATTTAATCACCTACAAAAAAAATTTATTGCCTTTTATATTCTTTCCCCATGAACATTAGCCCACTAAATATACCTTTGACTTTCTTAATCATAAAACCTATCAGTTCATGAAACCTAAGAACTTGTCAGGTAGGTGCTAATAAATCTTTCCACTCCTGCCGACGGGGAGAGCACGTTTAGAATGCAGCCGCTAATGGCAAGGAAAAGACTGAAAAGAAGGTCAGCTTCTCCACTTACATAAATGCTTCTGTACGGGACTCCGAAAAAGATGAATGGGACGGAGATCTTGATCTCAGGAGAGCTTCCATCATCAACTTTGGGTGTTTTCGTGTCGTTCTGCCAGAACGGATACAGACTCGCCATGGTGTGAGCTGGAAGGAGAAGGAGAAGAACGTCCTTATGGCAACATCAGGACTGGTCCTAAATCCAGAGCGGCCACGGTGGGGGACTCGGGGTTGCCTATTCCTAAATGTTGACCTTCTAGGAAGTGAGAAATATCTGGTGTGGATGTGTTGGAGATGCCAAAGGTCTGCTGGCCCCCAGCATGCACTGAAGCCCCGCAAGCCTTCGGGGTGGAGGTGAAACTCTACGCGGGGGCAGTGACTCGACAAACCAGTACTTGGCCACAATGCATATTCTGCAACACGGCCGCTGAGGAAAACGGCACCAAAACCCAGCATCGCCAGCAGCCAAAGGTTATCTCAAGGCAAGGCAGAGGTGTCAGCTCTGGGACTGACTCTGGGACAGGCTCATCAGAGAAAACATCACCCAAAGGTTATTTAGAGCGATAGCAAAATGACCCCAAGCCGTGCGTACAGCTTGCAGCTGCACGTGCTGATTTCCAAGTGTCTGTGATCAACATCGGGACAAGGACAACAGGTTCGTCCCCTCCTGCTCCAAGATGGGCAGGACTTGCTGGTTCAGATCACGAGGGGCTCAGGTGCCTGGGAACCAAACAGCACCAAGACTGACCCCCGGAGCCATGCTCCAGGCAGCGGTCACGCTCCTCCTGCCTGCACAGCAGAGCCCTCCCAGGTGTCCTGGGCAGCCCCCAGTGCTCCTGGTGCTGGGTTACAGCCTGAGCCGTCACAACTGCTCCAGCATTCCCTGGCAAAAGGAGGCTTCCTGCTAAAAGGTGCTGCCGGTGAATGTAACTGTCTCTCCTAAAAACATTTCAGAAGATGGTTTCGATGTGTTTCAGTGGAAACCTGCCACTTTCTACCAGACTAAAATCCACCGGCCTGAGTCACACGCGGGCACTTCTGGCCCTAGGGAACACGTCCTTTCCCACTCTAGCCCCTGACAGATCGCTGCTGTCATGCTCTGTTTCTTCCAGTTAGCTACTGGTGTAGCTCCTCACAGGCAAACAGGGATTTTGCTGGCTTTTTCTCCCCCTCCTCCTCTCTGATGTAGAAAAGCAGCGCCCTGTCCTCGCGACATTCAATCTTGGCCGACAAGAGCCACTGGGCCCCGAACAATTCTGGCTCTGTTCTCCTGAGTTTGGGACATGCTTTTATTTCTCCAGGAGACTAGGGAGTTTCAAAACCATAGAAAATCCCGGCTCAGAAGGGGTCCCTGACTACTGGCTGCTCTCACTTTCTGCCCCTACAGTCAGAGCAGGTTGTTTGGGGCCAGATGTGAACAACATCTCTCCACAAAACAAAATGCACCCCAAGAATTGGGGTGCGAACAAAAGAGGCGGCTTCCTGCTGCAGTCTGCGGCCCTGTGACCCCGCCAGAGGCACCTCCAGGGCTGCTGTCAGATGTCCTCCACCGGGGAGCCTCAAAACCTGCAAACCATCTCGTTTTCCTATCGCTCACTCCATTAACCCAACTTGCCCTTTACTGGATGTAGGTTGGTCAGCCTGCTCAGGAGTCCTAGAAATTTTTCAAACTTTTATGTCATAGCAACTGGCTAGACCATCACCAACCGCCCCTGGCACGCCCCGTGTGCACATACACAGCCATATAAATAATATATTCACATATACATAAAATGCTGACCGAGCTCTACATCTTCTGTAGCCCATCTATCCTGCCGGCTTTGCCAGCTTCGCGCTCAGCGCTGCCCGTCAGCCCCTTGTCTAATGTAAACTGTTGGCGCTTCATTGCTCTCGACGAAGCGAGGGCCGTTTGCACAGGCTCCAGATCCATCTCCCGTGACCTGAGCTGTCACTCGCGCAAAACCAGCACCTCCGCTCACCCACAAAGGCGCAACAATCTCCCCACTTCACGCTCACGCTTAAAACCAGCCCTCCCTCCCTCCCCAGATCGCCCCGGTTCTTGTCCTTGCTCCAGCCAAGGGGCTGGAGTTTCCCAAGCTCTCCATGCTCCTGGGGTCTCTGGGCACCGCACTGCTCCGAGGTGACCGCTTTCCCAGCACAGCTGATGAGCATCGGGCTCCCAGCACCCGAGTGGGAGACACTCACCTCGCTGCTGCACAGTTAGCACCAAAAGGGCCACCCAGGTTCCAAGAAATGATCGCTTGTTCATCCTACAGGAAGGAAAGAAACCCAGACACGCATCATATCAGTGGGAAAACACATCCTNGCAGTCTGCGGCCCTGTGACCCCGCCAGAGGCACCTCCAGGGCTGCTGTCAGATGTCCTCCACCGGGGAGCCTCAAAACCTGCAAACCATCTCGTTTTCCTATCGCTCACTCCATTAACCCAACTTGCCCTTTACTGGATGTAGGTTGGTCAGCCTGCTCAGGAGTCCTAGAAATTTTTCAAACTTTTATGTCATAGCAACTGGCTAGACCATCACCAACCGCCCCTGGCACGCCCCGTGTGCACATACACAGCCATATAAATAATATATTCACATATACATAAAATGCTGACCGAGCTCTACATCTTCTGTAGCCCATCTATCCTGCCGGCTTTGCCAGCTTCGCGCTCAGCGCTGCCCGTCAGCCCCTTGTCTAATGTAAACTGTTGGCGCTTCATTGCTCTCGACGAAGCGAGGGCCGTTTGCACAGGCTCCAGATCCATCTCCCGTGACCTGAGCTGTCACTCGCGCAAAACCAGCACCTCCGCTCACCCACAAAGGCGCAACAATCTCCCCACTTCACGCTCACGCTTAAAACCAGCCCTCCCTCCCTCCCCAGATCGCCCCGGTTCTTGTCCTTGCTCCAGCCAAGGGGCTGGAGTTTCCCAAGCTCTCCATGCTCCTGGGGTCTCTGGGCACCGCACTGCTCCGAGGTGACCGCTTTCCCAGCACAGCTGATGAGCATCGGGCTCCCAGCACCCGAGTGGGAGACACTCACCTCGCTGCTGCACAGTTAGCACCAAAAGGGCCACCCAGGTTCCAAGAAATGATCGCTTGTTCATCCTACAGGAAGGAAAGAAACCCAGACACGCATCATATCAGTGGGAAAACACATCCTTGAGCAAAGCCCGGCCGGTGGTGATTGCCGCTGCTTCCCGAAGCCGCTTGACTGCCGCCAACACGCTGACATTTCAGAGAGGGAGGTCCCTCACCCACCAGGCAGACCCCACATGCCCACTCCGTTAAGTGGTGTGATGAAACTTCCCCGGTGGTAACTGCAGGGATCCTCCAGGTGAGCCCAGAACCACACAGAAGAGCTGCTGCTAATTTCACGCAGCGTTAGGAAGTTGTAAATAGCCCTGTGGGCCGTCTGTTCTCCTGAGAGTTCAAGAGCAGTTCCTCTTTGGCCTAGGATGGATGCTTCTGCCTGACTTCAGAAGGAACAGCCTCACACTGCCCCGAAGGCGAGAGGCAGTGCCAAGCCGGGGTGCGCTCTCATCACCGAGGGGCTTCAGACACCGTCTGGACGAAGCCTTCGAGCTGGCTGCTCGCACTACGATCACAAACGTTTGCAGAGCTGGGAGCTCCTCGCTGCACAGGGATCAATGATAGAGAGAGAAGCGGACGCACGACTGGGATAAACGAAAGCGAAATCCTGTGCCAGCTTCAATTCCTTCTGTGCCTAACGCAATTTGTTGCTTGTTATTAACCCAAGAGAAAATATCGCTGCGACACCTACTCGGATTTCTTTGCCTGTTGTTTTCCTTCCTTACGCCCCGGCACGGCTCACGGAGAGCTCGCGGGAAGGCACAGTGTGCGCGTTGCCGGAAAAGTACACGGGTGGCTTCGGACACAACTACACCTCTGCTTTACATACAGGCGTAGTTTCCAAACCAGCCTCTCTACCCGCTCAGTTTTATACACCCTGTGCATTGGGACACAGGGGTTACAAAACCCCAGGACCTCTTTGTGTTCTCCCTATAGATCTGGTTCTATACGTACGGGGATCGACAGCTCCAGCTCCTAAGTATACTCACATACATTTATAACGCATAGAGCGGGGAACATGCCATCGTCTGTCCCACATCACTTCCACCTGTCTCCCATTTCTGAGAGCTCAGAAAGCGTGAAACACGGTGGAAGGAAAGTTCCTCCCTGCTTCACTGCTCCTCAGCGTGCCACTCGCTACAGCCTGCCTCCAGCAGCCGCCTTCTGCCTTCAGAAAAATTCATTCCACCAAGGAAAAGTTTTATTGCATTTCCTATCTTGGAAAGATGAAAGAAGGATGACATAATTTTATATAGATTGTAAATCTGAGTCACCACCGATTCAGTAGCGGAGACCAGGCAGACAATGACCAGTGGCAGTCCAAGAAGACAAGCGAGCCCAGCTCCGCTTGGGAACCACGACAGGCAACAAATACGACGTTACTTAACGCATCACATTCAAACCCACAATTTTTTAAGTATGGAAAAAAATAAATAAATGACTAACCTGTTTCGTGGACTAGAGGAGCAATCAGGTCTGAAATTTTAGACCAGTGTTGGTAGAGCTGGGAGAAATCCTATGTCAATGGAGAATGCATGCCCGTCCTCCTTTGCCAATTATTGCTGATGACTGAAACGACGCCTCAGTCCCCTTGCTCTAGCAATTGAAAAGTCCGTTTTCTCCAATGCCGTTCCAGGGCTGGAGGAGTGTTGAGTTGCAATCACAACTCTTGCCTCTATTGATAATGAGCAAGCTAATCTGAAGATCAGATTCTGGCCTGGGGAGGGAGAGAAGTCTCTTTCTTCCCCCAAAGCTCAACCCCTTCAGGTGGATTCAGATGGAAATGTCAGAGAGCCGGAGACGGGCTTGCGGGTGTGCTGCTCAGCATTGCTTTTTGCTGGAGGGAAAAAAAACAAAACCACCACAACTCAGGAGAATTGAGCCCCTTCCTCCTTTGTGTAAATGGAAAAAAAAAAAGCCCATCTATATAATGTTACAGGATTAGCATTAAACAGTGCGAGGCTTAAAGCACTGCTCAAAGGCAGTGCCCCAAAGTTTCAATGGAGCTATTTTTCCAACCAAGTCTTGCTTTACTTTCTGTAACGCAACATACTCCGGTTTTTAGAGGTGGAAGGAAAAAAACAAAACAACTTACCCAGTGCAGCGTGCTCTCTCCAAAGCCACTGGAGAGGGTTCCAGTGCTGCTCCTGCTTCCACCCTCTCTGGAAGGACTGACTCA